>JANUSC010000411.1:0-181729 GCA_025200525.1 Camellia lanceoleosa
CTTTCTTGAATGAACTTTATTTTTAATTTTATTCAACTTCCATTTTATCAATTTCCTTTTCTATTGAACTTCCATTTTATTTACTTTCCAAATAGATCGGTAGGTATAGTGGTTTCTTGAATTAACTTCCATTGTTAATTTTAGAGCAACTTCCATTTTTATTTTATTCAACTTCTATTTTTATTCAATTTTCTTTTTCTATTCAACTTCCTTTTTATTTAATCTACAAATAGTCTCGTTAGGTATATTGTGGTTTCTTGAATGAACTTCTATTTTTAATTTTATTCAACTTCCGTTTTTCGTTAATTTTATACGCTTCCATTTTTTAATTTTATGCAACTTTCATTTTTTATTTTTATTCATTCAACTTTTATTTTTATTGAACTTCCTTTTTCTATTTCAACTTCTTTTTTTTATTTAATTTCCAAATAGACCCGTTCGCGTGTAATGGTGGTTTTTAAATGAACTTCCATTGTTAATTTTATGCAACTTCCATTTTTATTCAATTTTTTTTATTTAATTTCCAAATAGATCGTTAAGATATAGTGTTAATTTTATGCAACTTCTATTTTTTCTTTTTATTCAACTTCCATTTTTATTCGAATTTCCTTTTCTTACATTCAACTTCTTCTTTTTAAAAAAAAATTTCCAATAGATCGATTAAGGTATAGTGGTTTCTTGAATTAACTTTACATTTTTAAGCAACTTGCATTTTTTATTCAATTTTGTTTTTATTCAACTTCCTTTTTATTTAATTTCCAAATAGATCGTTAAGGTATGCAGTGGTTTTTTGAATAGAAAATAGAAATTGAATGAAAATGAAAGGATTGCATAAAATTAACATTGGAAGTTCATTCGAAAACCACCACCTAACGATCTATTTGGAAGAAAGAAAGTAAATAAAATGGAAGTTCATTGAAGAAACCACTTATAACCTTAACGATCTATTGAATTTAAACAAAAAGGAAGTTGAATAGAAAATGAAATTGAATAAAAATTGAAGTTGAATAAAATTATAATGGCGGTCCATTTAAGAAACCATTATACCTTAACGATCTATTTGGAAATTAATTAAAAAGGAAGTTGAATGAAAGGAAATTTAATAAAAAGGAGTTGAATAAAATAAATGGAAGTTATAAAATTAAAATGGAAGTTCTTTGAAACCACTATACCTAACAATCTATTTGGAAATTAAAGAAAAAAGAAGTTGTAGTTTCTTGAATTAAATTCATTGTTAATTTCATGCAACTTCCATTTTTATTTTACTCATCTTCGATTTTATCCAATTTCCTTTTCTATTCACCTTCGTTTTTGATTTAATTGCCAAATAGATCGTTAAGGTATAGTGGTTGGGTATAGTGGTTTCTTGAATGAACTTGCATAAAATTAAAAATGGATGTTGCATATAATTAAAAATGGAAGTTCATTCAGAAACCACTATACTTTATGATTTATTTGGAAATTAAATTTTATTCAAGTTATAAAAATAAAAATGGAAGTTGAATAAAAAAAAAAAAAAAAGGAAGTTCATTCAAGAAACCACTATACTTAGATCTATTTGGAAATTAAATAAAAAGGAAGTTGAATAAAAAAAATTCAATAAAAATTGAAGTTGCATAAAATTAAAAATGGAAGTTGCATAAAATTAACATTGGAAGTTCATTCAAGAAACCACTATACCTTGAAGATCTATTTGGAAATTAAATATAAAAGGAAGTTGAATAGAAAAGAAAATTGAATAAAAAAGGAAGTTGAATAAAAATAAAAATTGAAGTTGCATAAAAATAAAAATTGAAGTTGCACAAAATTAAAAATGGAATTTAATTCAAGAAACCACTATACCTTAACAATCTATTTGGAAATTAAAGAAAAACGGAAATTGAATAAAAATGGAATTTGCATAAAATTAAAAATGGAAGTTGCACAAAATGAAAATTACAAATGGAAGTTCAAGATCACTATACTATGCGATCTATTTGGAAATTAAATAAAAAAGGAAGTTGAATAGAAAAGGAAATTGAATAAAAATGGAAGTTGCATAAAATTAAAAATGAAAGTTCATTCAAGAAATTACTATACGTTAACGATCAATTTCGAAATTAAAAAAAAAAAAAAGAGGAAGTTGAATAGAAAAGGAAATTGAATAAAAAAGGAAGTTGAATAAAAAAGGAAGTTCATTCAACATCCATTTTTATTTAACTTCCATTCTATTCAATTTCTTCTATTCAAGTTCTTTTTTTATTCAATTGGCAAATAGATCGTTGAGGAATAGTGGTATCTTGAATGAACCCATTCTATTTTATTCAACTTCCATTTTTGTTTTTATTCAACTTCCATTTTATTTTTATTCAACTTCCATTTTTATTCAATTTCCAAATAGATGGATTAAGGTACTAGCGTATGCCGTGCCTAAAGGCGCAGTTTAAATAATTTTAAGATTAAAATGCGTTATAATTTATATGTATCATGTTGAAATTTATAAAGTTTGTGTCATTTTTTGATCTGAATCTTGAAAAAATATATTGAAATATTTTTTCTTAAAGAAGCGAGTCGTCGTTGTATGGATGGTATCTTTGTGTTGTTGTAACTTTCTTACTATTGGTGATACAAATGTACGGTGTTGCTGTTTAAGTTGCGATGAATTAATAGTTGAATTAAATTATTTTAGCAATTTAATTGATCCAACCAAACCATGTTGTTCTTTTGAGATTTATATGTTTGAATGCATACTAATATGCGATGTGATCTATTTCAACCATGAGATTAAACATGCTTATTTATTCAAACCATTCATGAAATTTTCATAAACCCTTATAACTAACATTATTTACGTGCCTTGATGCGGGCATACGCTAGTTTATTTATAAGATAAATGTAATCCAATTATATGAATTTCATTAGAGGAGGATAAGGCCAATTCTTGGGTTGATGCTTTGTCTAGAATACCTACACATAACATAACATGTGAAATTGAAATCAGAAAACAACTTCTGAGAACTCAATCAAACCCAAAGTATATTGAAATGTAGCTAAGGATAACCAATGCTACCTACACATAAATGAGTATAGTATAATTTATCCAAATATTTTTTGTTGTTTACTATTTAATTGGCAAAATGGATGGTCATAATTCAATGGTCAAAAAGGTTCCTTCCTCATTTATCGATATCCTTCTATGTATTTTTTTCACAATCCGTGTTCAATTTCCATGATCCATACTTCCCATACCAATTCCATTGAAAATTGGATCACCCATTATTTTCAAAATAATATCATTATGGTGTAACTTACATTTTATTAATTTTAAACCAATTTCCATGATCCATACTTCCTACCAATTCCATTGAAAATTGGATCACCCATTGTTTTCAAAATAATAACATCATTATTGTGACTTACATTTTATTAATTTTAAATTTACATTGTACACTAAAATTTTAAAATATTTTCGAGTTAAAAATTCTAGATTTATACCATTTCCATTGCCAAAAATTATTACTAATTTAGAAGAGAATTATTCTTGAAAACAATATTACGCACCAATTTGCAAGCGATGGGTTGCCTAATCAATATTTTTTAAGGGTTAATTTTTTTACATTTAATTTGGATTTTTTTGTTGGTGAATTTTTTTTAAAAATTATATAAAATCTTTTTACATTTTAAAACATGACTGCCAACCTAATAGTTTTTAAGAATATTGAACTTAAACTTCCTTTATAAAACTTGGCAAAACAAAAAAAAAAAAAATTCCTTTATAAAAGTTTGTTAATATTTTATAAAAAGAGAATGAAGTATTGACATGTAACATTTACATAAAAAACCAAAATTCAAAATTTACACTTTTGTTTCCTCATTTTTGATATATAACTTGGTTAGAAAGACAAATGAACCCTAAAAATATACTTGAATATACCATAGAAAGGGTTCTCGAAACACCTAATACTATGGATACAAAATTATTTATGCCTCTAGAACAAAGCCAACAAAGAATTTGATACTCTTGAAATTTGAAAGGAGAGGCAATATTATCTCAAATCATTAAGCAAAAATATAATATTTGCAATCTATTAATCTCTTAAAAATAAATATAACTTTTAAAGTTGTGTGAATTTTGAATTTATAAAAATCTTGAATCTACAAATGAAATCAGCGGTGGAGACATCAAGCGGAAAATGAGATGGAAAAAAAATCACAATTTCTAGAATAATCAACATTCATTTGACAGAAAATTTATGGAAAGATCCATTAGAGTGGCTAATGCAACACAGGTAAGGATGCAATTTTAGAGTAGGCTCGGCTAACCCTAAACATGGCAGGTGTAATGCACGAGCAACACGTAGTCAAGTTAGATTTGAAATACAACGCAGTTTGTATGATGTCAGAGCACAGTGCATGTCAACAAATGCATGGATGCGCATGCATAGCATAAGGTATGCTAAAATAAATGTGCCCTAACCTACCATTAAAAAGCAGGTAAGTAAAAGGGAGAAAGAAATGGGGGTTGGAAGACATACACACCACTCACCCACACTTATTACAGATATGCCCTCGCTCGGAGGGACCGAATAAATGATACAAATAATTAACTTCATAAGCTAATTAAATATTACAAATTAATTAATCTAAGGAAAAAGCAGTAGAAGTAAGCCTCGGGAAGAAATTTGGATGCAGCTTGCAGGACTTGTTAGGAATCGCACTACCATGCTTAGCTTGCCTCTGTTTTCCTACTCTGCATCTCGAGAAGTATCCTGACCCTAGGAATACTTCCTTGGATCTTTGAGGATCTGCCATTGCTCAAAACTTCCACCGGCGGTGAATTGAGATCATTAGCCTGAATTGATCCATCGGTGCAAATTGGCGCCGTCGGCACTAAACAACTGCCGGCACTAAATGCCTGCAGAACCTGCAACTCACAGCAGCAGAGGGCAAATACTGGCATGGCAATGCAATTCAAAGCATATATGCACTAAACACACTCCTTATCATACTAATGACTCAAAGGAAGATGTACCTCGATTCTCGGACCACCAATCACGCATTTCCATGCATGATGGCCCAAAGAACCAAGTGTGCAACTTTAATTTCAAATGCATGCAAACCAATCAAACAAAGTGAGGCCCAATTCCCATCACCAAGTCAAGGAACAAGGCATGCATGTCTATGTGTGCAATCCTAAGCATGTCAACTAGGGATGCAACATGAGCATATAGACAAACAATGCAAGCATACAAGCAAACATGAGGTAGCATGCAAGCAAGTAAATGATGGTCTTACCCATGACCTAGGCAACTCCAAGTAGGCCTAAAATCAGTAGCCATAATGCCCAAAAATGAAAGTCAACACACACACACATACATGCATATGTTAAGACTTGATACTTAGGCATAAAATAAGCAACCCTCAAGCACACTTGAAAGAGGATATCGTGGACACTTAACATGCATCATAAGCTCTGAAATCATGCTAAACATGGTGCCCAAACCAAGCAACAAAGCAAGTTAAACATGCAATTAAGGTCCAAGCACTTTAAGCAAGTTAATGAGGCATTGAACTATACTTATGCAAGACAGTTATGGCATGCATTAAACAACTAAAAACAAGTTTTTCTCATGTAAAACTAAGCCCAAAGGACCACTTAGATGGCATCTAAATGGCTCAACTAGGAAGGCATGCACAAGATGCTAAGATGTGAGGCATAAGGCACAAGCTTCCAAAGCATCAAAGAGGCATGCAAGGCAAGCAAACAAGCATGCTAAATGGACTGAAATGTCATGCCAAATGGTTCCAAACCATTGAAAATAAAGCAAGCAAGGCATGCTACACACTTGTACCCTTAAGGCCAACAAGCCAAACATAAAGAGGACCCAAGATACAAGCCATGGTGAGCCAAAATAAGTATGGACAAACCTAAAGCATGGCAAAATAAGCATACAAGCTTCATGGATCTAAGCCTAAAGCATGCTCAAACTAGGGCTAACAACCTAGAGCAAGTTAAAAAGGCAATACAAGGCATTACAAAGCATCTATGCAAAACATGCAAGGAGTACCAAAACCAATACTTATCAATGTCATATTAGGGTATAATAAACATAAATGCAGCCAAGACATGCTCTTCAAACATTCAAAACTATGCTCCTTAAGAGACCAAAACTTGCCCTTTTCAAGGACATCAAGGAGAGGGGTGGCCCTCTTCTTCTTAGGACTTTAAGGCATCATCTACCCAGAAATCCTCAAGATTTGAGTGGTGAAATTCAAACACCAAAATCCCGGAGCTCAACAAAATAGCACAAAAATGAGGTCTTTTCAAGGCCTAAGGGTGGTCAAACCCTCTCAAAGCACAAAACACTCTTAATGAATTATCAAGAGGACTAAAAATAGAACTTTTTGTATTAAAACCGAACACAAAAATAGTTCGAAGATGGTAAAAATGGAGTGCAAGAATGGGGTAAAAAGAGGACTAGTGTCTTACCCTTGTAGACCTCTTCACCAAAGATGATGTTCTTGCTTCCTTGAGCTCAAATCCAACCAAAAACTTCAAGAACCGGCCCTTAGAACCCCAGTAACCAAGGGAAGGTGAAACACTAGGTGCTTGTGTGCAATAATGTGGACTAAAGCACCTAGTGTACAAACAAGAGAGAAAAAGAGAGATATGATAGATATAGAACTCAAACCCTAAAACCAGAGCTTCTCTGAGGTTTTTTTCTCTCCAAAAATGTCTAACTCTCTAACCCTTGAGCCAAGAGAAGAGACTCTTCTCTTATAGGAATGAAAACTTACAAGCTAAGCAAACCAAATGCTCATCCCTCCATACTGCGTGTATGGAGGAAACAAAATCTTCTAAAGGCATGCGAAAATATCTCCAAAAAATTTGTAAAAGTGATCGGCGAGGCAAAATGGTCATTTTGCCAAAAGAATGCCGGCAGGCACAAAATAGTGCCGGCACAATATAGTGCCGATGGAAACACCAAGCGGCGGTGGCCTCTAGCCACTACGGTGGTGTGTGGGGATGCCTCGAAGGCATTCCTGCCCTTCAAGGCAAAACACAAGTGTTTGGTGCAAAACCCGGACACAAAAGCGGTCAAGTTCGGAGGTCTGAGGCAAGGCACGTGGCCGAGACTCAAGAACTCCAAGCGAACACGAATCATGGATTATCACCGAGTGTTCGGCGGTGGCGTCAAGTCTTGAGACGGTCAAAAATGGGGTGTCTACAATTTGTAGCACAAGTCCTTAGTGTCCGGGGACTATAATGCAACGACACCATTGGTTAGAGATCTCTCTTGTCATGTCTTGCCTTGCCACTGACGATTTTACCGCGTGGGTTTGCTTATCCGGAATGTCATCTCTCATATTATATTGATGTTAGTAAGCATCCCTTGAAGCTTGAAAGACTTGATAAATGAACTTGATTTATTCCATGTATTGTTTGTTAAAAGATCTCGAATATCATTCATGTAAACCCTTTATTATTTATACCATTCACTGAGTATCCAAGCTCACCCTCTCTATATATATATATGTAGGTGATAAGCAGGGCGGCGGCGACGCCTAGATGTGTTTTGCCGACGTGTTTTGAGATTCGTGTTTTGTAACATCTTGAAGATCATGCTTCTTAGTTATTTCATTGTATTTTGTATTTGATGGCTGAGAAGCCTTTTGGTCAAGATGTAATTTTTGTACTCCATTTTGTTGTATACAAGTTATTGTAAGATGTATGACATTTCATTTAATACTTGCTCTTATGGACTACTTAGCTTTTATTTATTGCTTCGCATTTGTAAGCCCCCTATGTTTACTCTGATTCGTGTGTGTAATCTTGTAAGTGGCCTTTGGTAATCTCAATTCTTGGCCATCATGGCACCATTCTACTAGAGGCGGAATTGGGTGCGTTACGAGAATGGTGTCGAGCGAGTTCCTCATGTACGTTATTCACACACTTTGAGTCCTAAGGAGCATAAGTTTCCTTAGAAGATGTTAGGATTGCACCATGTTGCTTGCTATTTGACAATATGTGCATCATCTCGGCATAAGCGCTTGTTGCTTGCATACATACTTTATTGCATTTTGTTTTAAAGTCACATTTTGCATACTCATAGCACTATGAGGAGAGGAAGACCACCAGTTGGCGAGATCGTCGGAAAGGCAGTTGGACCAACTAGAAAGACTAGTTGAAGGTTTAACTCGGGAGTTGAGACAAATGAGACAACGGAATGCTAGTACTACATCTACGGGCGAGCAGGACTAATGGCCGACATACTGATACGCCTCCACCTCCTCCGGTGCCTCACCTTGACCTTGTATGGAGATGGGACTATGACTTTGATTAAGGAGTTCAGGAAGATGAACCGCCAAGATTCCAAGGGGCATAAATGGATGAAAGCGGCGTGGGTCTTAGGAATGGAGAAGCTATTGAGATCTTCCCGGCCTGAGATGCTTAGAAGGTGGCATTGGCGCGTTCACGTTAGGCAGCGGCCTTCGAAGATGGTGGATGATGACCAGAAGAAATCGACTTAACGGGCCAAATTTTTGGGCTGTTTTACAACAAGCATTTTCCTTAGTGTTCGAGATCGCCAAGACCCACGAGTTCGAGACCTTGACCGGAAACAAGGCGATGGCGAATCTGACCGTGCTTTCCGCGAATTGGCGAGTCTGGCGCCTCATATGGTCGATGATGAATATAGGAAAGCTAGGAAGTTTGAAAGCGGTGCGTGGACGTCTGAGGATAGAGTCAACATGCTCAACATCTTGCCGACTTATGCGGAGTCTTGGACAAGGCTATTCTTGCAAAAGCTAAGCGAACCGATGTCGAGAATGCATGAGAGAATCGGAGAAAGAGATAGAACTATGATAACCGCCGAGTTAGTTTAACGCCAGAAGAGGCGAATGTGGGCGACTCCGACCTTTCGAACCGGGAAGGTAATACTAAGCGATGTGTGCAAGTTGTGGGAAGTCGCATTCGGGGTTTTGGTTGGGCGTCGGCGCTTTGTTTTGAATGTGGAGAAATGGGTCATCGTGTGAGAGACTGTCCGAAGTCAAGGATTGATGATGGTAAGAAAAATGGGAGCACCTCGAGCTCTGCACAAGGAAGCAACGTCGGAAGGACACAGATGAGGCAGGGTAGGGTTTTTGCGCCGGTGCGGGGAGACACCGGAATCTTTGAGGCAGTAGTGTCGGGTATACTCCCAATCTGCTCTCAAGATGCATACATATTGATTGATTAAGGTTCTCGCATTCATTTGTATCTGCTAAGTTTCTTAGAAATTGAATAGACAACAAGAACCCTTGATTATGTGTTATATGTATCTGCTCCATGCAGGAGAACTATGATTGTTGCGTCTATCTTTGGGGCGTGTGTTGTTGTGATTGAGGTGTAGAATTATTAGTTGATTTAATGGTTAAACATGACCCACTTTGGCGTCATATTAGGAATGGGCGGTTGGTGGCGAATCATGCATCTATTAATTGTGTTTGAAGAATGTCACGTTGAGACCCCCAAACCAAGCGAGGTTATTTTCGGGGTAAGGGGTAGTGTCCCCACCTTACTTGATTTCGTCCATTAAGGCCTATAAGCTAATTCAGAAAGGGTGCCATGGCTACTTGTGTAGTATATTAAGTGATCAGGATGGAAATGTTAGTTTAGCCGACATCCCCATTGTAAATGAATTCCCCGAGTCGATAGAGAAATAGAGTTTCTTTGTGGACCTCGTCTTGGGAATCGCGGATCTCAAAACACCCTATAGAATGGCCCCGAACTTAAGGAATTGAAAGTGCAATTACAAGAATTGTTGGATAAGGGTTTTGTTAGGCGAGCACTTCCTTTGAGCACCGGTCTTATTTGTTAAGAAAAGGATGTCACATACGTCTTTGCATTGACTCTGAAGAACTTAACAAGGTAACCATTAAGAACAAGTACCCGTTGCCTAGGATTGATGATTTGCTAGATCAATTACAAAGAACGAGTCTTTTCTAAGATTGATCTTAGGTCAGGCTACCACCAACTCAAGGTTAAAGGCGAGGATATTGAGAAGGCGCTTTTCGGACATGGTATGGCCACTCAATTTCTAGTAATGCCTTTTGGGGTGACTAATCTTGTGGCTGACATTCATGGACTTAATGAGCGAGTCTTCAAACCGTACTGGATGAATTAAGTGGTTGTTTTTATTGATGACATATTGATCTACTCCAAGAGTACAAGCGAGCATGAGAGTCATTTGAGACTTGCCCTACAGACCTTGAGGGACAGGAAGTTGTATGCTAAGTTGAGTAAGTGTGAGTTTTGGCTTTCCAGTATTTCATTTTTGGGGCATGTGATTAATGAAAAGGGTATCTCTATTGATCGATAAGATTGAAGCGGTTATAAATTGGCGGCCGACCAAGCGTGTCGAGGTTAAGTAGTTTTACGGGTTTGGCGGTTATTACGGAAAGTTTGTAAGGACTTCTCGAGGATTGCGGTACCATTGACCTGATTAACTTTCGAAGGGAGTGGCATATGAATGGACCGAAGATAGAAAGTCGACCTTCGAGGAGTTGAAGACGAGGTTAGTTCTGACACCGATTCTTGTACTTCCATCAGGTAATGAGGAATTTCAGATTTATAGCGATGCCTCACATAAGGGTTTGGGTTGTGTATTAATGCAAGGGGGTAAGGTCATAGCATATGCATCTCGTCAGTTAAAACCTCACGAGAAGAATTATCCTACCCATGATTTAGAGCTAGCAGCCGTGGTATTCGCTTTGAAGATTTGGCGTCATTACTTGTATGGAGCTTCTTGCCAAGTTTTCACGGATCACAAGAGTTTGAAGTACTTATTTACTCAGAAGGAACTAAATTTGAGGCAGAGAAGATGGCTGGAACTATTGAAGGACTACGACATGCAGATTCAGTACCACCCAGGCAAAGCCAACTCGGTAGCCGATGCATTAAGCAGGAGGTCAATGGGAAATTTGGCGTGTTTAACTATGATCTCAGCGGAGCCGACTATCACCGAAGAAGTAAAAGCAAGGCAAATGGAGGATAAGTTCCTGAAGAAGGTAGCCGACGAGATTAACACCAGGCCGAGGTCAGGTTACACCTTTGAGAATGGAGTGCTTAAGTTTGAAGGAAGGTTGTGCGTGGCCGACATCCCTGAATTGAAAGGGAAGATTCTGCAAGGATCTCATGGTTCCAAAATTGCTATTCATCCAGGAAACACTAAGATGTATCACGATGTAAACCAGACCTTTTGGTGGCCGAACATGAAGAGAGAAATAGCCGAGTTCGTATCCCAATGCTTACAATGTCAACAAGTGAAAGCAGAACATCGAGAGACCGGCGAGGACTTCTTCAACCCTTGTCGATTCTGAATGGAAATGAACATATCTCCATGGATTTTGTGATTGGTTTGCGAGGGCCTTGAAGGGAATGGATTCGATTTGGGTCATAATTGAGTTAACTAAGTCGGCACACTTCTTGCATGTTGGACTACATTCAATCTTGACCCGATTAGCTATCTGTATATGAATGAGATTGTGAGACTTCATGGAGTGCGATGTCTATAGTTTGAGCCGAGATCGAAGTTTGTTTGTAGATTTTGGCAAAAGTTTACAAAGAGCCTTGGGAACAGAGTTGAAGTTTAACACGACTTTTCACCCCCAAGCCGATGGGCAAACATAAAGGGCGATTGAGACACTTGAAGATATGCTCGGGCTATGTGTACTAGATTTCGGGGAGTTGGGGAGCACATTTACCATTAGTGGAATTAAACACAACAACGGTTATCAAGCTAGCATTGGCATGTACCGTATGAAGCTTTGTATGGAAGGAAGTGCGGTCGTAGATATGTTGGGTGAAGTAGGAGATAAAGTTTTGATCGCCCTAAAGCGATTCAAGTGACAGCAAGAAGATTAAGCTTATTGACGGAGGATCGAGGCTCGAGTCGGCGGAAGAGCTATCGACCAGAGAAGAAGAATTGGAATTTGAAGTTGGGGACCATGTATTCTGAAGATTTAAGCCAATGAAAGGAGTTTCGATTTGGGAAGAAAGGTAAGTTAGCACCTCGTTACATCGGGCCATTTGAAATTCTTGAGAAGATTAACACGCCTCTGAGACTTGCTTCTGACCAGAATTAAGTCAAGTGCACAATGTGTTCCATATCTCAATGTTGAGGAAGTATATTAGGGATCCCCTTGCGTGATTGATCATTTTGGAATTGTGATGAGCGAAGATTTGGGCTCGAGGAGAAGCCGATGAAATTCTTGACAAACAAGTGAAAGCAGTTGAGGAACATATCTATATCAATGGTGAAAATTGAATGGCGAGAACATTACGGCAAGGATGCCACATGGGAAATGGAAGAAGAGATGAAAGTTCGATATCGAGTTGTTTTTGGATCAAGGTAACTCAAGTTTGGGGACCAAACTTCTTTAAGGGTAGGATGTAACAACCCCACTCCCCTAGTCATGCTTGCATGTATTACATGATCTTGTCCCAATGTGTTGCATTTGCATTCCTTGATTTGTTTTGCATAAATGTTACTTGAATGGCATGTTCCTTATTGGTGTGTATGTGTTTAGGGGTCATCTTGAGCCTAGGTCACCCTTTTGATACTCTTACACTTAGGACCATCTTAGGATTTCTTGGGTTGACCTCCACCGCATCGACATATTGGCGAGATATCATTATCTAGGCCCTCTCAATTCTTATAACTTCAGTTTTGGGTTCAATAGAGTTAAAGGAGAGTGAAGTGCTAACATACAACAAGGCCCACTAATACAATATTTCAATATAAAATATTTGGGCACTAATTCACTAATTTAATTAGTTTAATCTGACCAGAATCAATTTCTAATTAAATTTCACCGTAGGCTCTAAAAATTATACCAATCACAATGGCGCAATCAATTTTGGGTTCTGTGGCCGATAAGGCCTTCAATTTAATTTCCAAAGCGGATTATTCAAACAGATATTCCTACGGTGAATAGATAGAATTTTAAAATCACATATATTCACATAATGGCACACAAAATCATGTTAAACACATAATCATACTCAAATTAAGGACCAATTAGCATACCATAGAACAGGGGTATTACAGTCTTCCCCCCTTTAGGAAGTTTGGTCCCTCAAACTTATTTCACCTTTAGTCGAACCTGTCTGAACACCTTCTTATTCAATGGTTCCAATCCTTTTGATAGTTATCTACTTAGTTTCAAAATCAAGCAACACTGTTCTCCAATGGAGTCAAAGACTCAACTTTTCCTCCATACAAGACTTGTATGGTGTCACATAAAGCTTAGAGTGTAGGCTATGGTTGTAAGCAAAGTGCCAACAATGGATAGATCTCCCAAACTCCTCGAAAAATCTCTTGCGTATTTGGAGCATTTCTTCCAAAAGTTCTTTCTAGTTACATTTAGATTTTCGGATGGAAAGCAACGTCGAATCTGAATGGTCAGTTCCCATTGCCTCTTGAAGGCTTGTCAAAATTCGGACACATTGTAGGATTCTGTCTAAGCAGTAGACACTAGGATCCCATGCAAGCGAGCAATCTTATTGGCGTGCAGTTGCTAGTCTATAAGCATCATACAAAAATCTTATAGGGAGGGATGAACAAACTTAGTAATTCTACATACAATAATCCAAGCGGAACTCATATCTTGGGTGTTCAAGGTAACCCCACAATGAATTCGTAGCCACATATTTCTATTTCCATTCGAAATGGAGAGAGGAAGTAGTCCGTCAATATCGATATTCAACTTTGACTTGTTGTACTGAAAACATTTGGACACAATTCAACAATTTCTTTTTCACAATAGGTAGCCAACATATTTATTTCACACACCGCTATCTTTACCATAGAAGTTAGGTCTATTTCCTTGTCCACAGTTCAATTCATCCTTCAATAATTTCACCATTCACAATCTAATTGATTACTTTGTTTAGTGACTCATCACGGTTATCCAAGATCAATCAAAGTCTTGAGGAACATAAGGTGGATCCGAATCTTGATTCCGAATCAACGAGGTGGCATCGAAGCAATTGCCCATACAATGCACATAGTCCGCATATCCCATATCTTGATTATGAGTACAATGGCATCCGCGATTCATTTCTAACACAATACCGTGTTCTCAATTCACTCAACGATTTCGATCCAGATTCGATTCCATATTCAATCCCCTGTTCCATTGAGTCTTTCCACATTATCAGATAGTTGTCGAAAGCATAAGGCAATTCACATATTAATCCCCATAGCGTCAAAGGTAGTATTAAAAACAGTCAAACACGCGTTAAACACAATTTACACATCCTCAGAGCCCCATTTGCAGGGTATAATGGCAGCGGCGATTATTTACACAAGGTGTACTGAATCCACACACTTTCGGATAATCAGAGTTTTTCAAAGCTTCTTTGGATGTTAATAACATCTACATGATCTCAAGAGATGACATTTGGGACAAAGCAAACAAATAATCGCCTCGGGACCAAAGCACACCCGTTCACGACCGTCGGTGGCCGACCCGAGATCGATTAGACAAACCCGTACAAGACCATCGGTGGCAAAGAGATATCTCAACAAAGGTGCTACATAGGCAACCGCGTCTCCTAGCACGAAGGCGCTCCAAGAATGTCATCAAAACAAACATAATACCATTTACTTTAACTGATTTCCCAAAATCGATAACATTGAAGCAACTTCTCTCCTTACAAAACATATTACGTCGGTCAAAGGCGGATGTTGAGACTACTTATAATCAAATCAATGCTGCGACGCCGGTCCCCATAAGCGTCAACCAACAAGGATAAGACAATACACAAGTATCGTTCCTTAAGACACCCAATCACGGGATTGTACAATTGCTCATTTTCAGCGCATATGTCCTCGATAGTTGGGGGTGGTTCTCAACGGTGTTCATGGTTAGATCAATCTATCATAGCCCACAAAGGTCTTTCAAATAGGTCAAGTACTCAATAGATTCAAGTTTTGGGTCTATCGGTTTTACGCCAAGAATATTACGGCTATTTATTTAGCAATCCTCAATTCCTTTTACAAAATTAAATTAGATAGAGGGTCTTATAAAACCAATCCCGACAGGTCTTGCCAAATTAAATCAAACAAAGGTTCTATCGGATTATATCAAATGAGGTTCCATCAAAGACAATATCGGGCAAAGGTTCTATCGGATCGAATCGAGATAAAAATTTGCTCAAATAGGGCACATTCAGTTACGTAAGGCATACTTAAATGCCTTAGGTACATGGGTGATGGTTTCTCAAGCGCCCTAAGTTCATCAGTTCTCAAGGTCATATCAGAATCATTCACCACAATAGTTCATATCAAAATGTTTCAAATCGGTACAATACGGTGTGTCTACATAAATTAGGGGTAGTCGCATAAGCATGCAATTATTAAATGTCGGGAGTGCGTATCATAATTAGTATAGGAGTTCTCAAATAAGTCTTATATGCAAAAACATGGTGCCTGATAACACATTAATGAGTTCCCCGGTACACATAGTATAGGATAGATTCATAAAAGTTCCAAATTAGCCACAAAAGCATAGGTTTATGAGTCGAGCCCAATATAGTCCGTAATCGATCAACTTTCTACCAATCAAAATACATGGTCTCACAATTATAGAGTTCATCATTTAGGGTGCTCAACTTGGTCACACGATCACAGAATCATACTTCCAGTGGTTTAGTCATTGAAACAATAATATTACAAATCACTCTAAGCATAGGTTCAGATGTACATGTGCATGTCGAGTTAATCGATACCCCAATCGCATTTCACAAATTTACCCAAATGGAACATACACATTCAATGAATACGGTCTCGATCTTGTGGGTCCAACCAATCTAAATACACATGCGGAATCTGAAAGGATATCTTTGATTCGAATCAAATAATATCCCAAGCAAAGATGTACACATGTACTAATTCAAAATCAATCAACACATAAGCATTAGTTTTGTAACCAATATAGATACCAGGATAACAATCACGATTATTAAGTGCTTTGGGATGAGTGTAATTACTCTATCTTGAGTAGCAATTCACCATGGTACAAATCTAGGCGAGGTAGAACATTTATTCACATTGCTCGTTAGAACAATCCTTACCATATGGTCCATTTTACCACACCTATAACAAGCCCTCGAAATTAAACCGCGACCCTCGGCATTTCTTACACTGGTGGTGGCAAAAGTTCTTGCCATAGCAGCAACTGACGTTGTTGTCTTAAGATCTCTGCCATTTCTTGTACCATTCTTCCCAGTCTATCAAGTCGGGCTGTGGAAGAGCTTTCCAGTTCGTATGCCCTTAATTTAACCACTCTCTACACAAACTCTCATTAAACCTTGCCAATTACTGGGATGTCCAATACAAAAATAAACACAGATACACATGGGTACATTCGCACATAGACACGTTGTTATATTCTCATTTCACATATCGTACGCAATAAATCACATACGTAACAGATAATTGCATACTTATCAAATATCGCATGCTGAATATTTACTAAGTAATTATATACTCAAATCATGTTCATATTTCACATAGACGCCCATTGGTAGAATTGAATGCACATAAGCAACTTTTCATGGTTCATATGTTCATGTATGTGCACTATAACAAAACAAATTTTATTGTACACAGTAGTGTAACAATTCATATCTCATAGTCAAATCATGTGTGTTATTTCCTTTAGCGTAACATATCATGTTGGTCAAGCGTAACAAGTTCCATAATGGAACCTTGATGCAGGTAACATATCTCAATCATAAGCCACGGTATTGTTTCCCCGGCGAGGGCACATGCCGCAGTATTATTTCCCCGAGTTAGGGCCTCATGACCATAAGCCGCGATTATTATGTCCCCTAGGCAAGGGCTTCTGCTAAGGATACCACAATTACATTCAAAGAAAATTTTGACAGTCATTCACTTATGCAAAACATAGCATTTCATGGAACTTGTCATTTCATATCATCAGAAAATAATTAAAGTTCACCATTTGATTAAACTTGCATTACACTTTATACAAAAGATTCACAGGTATGCATATACTAGAGAGCATACATATTCCAATGGTTTACAATGCAAGCAATTCACGAATTTATAACACATAACTGTTCATATCGAAACAATTAAGCATATTCTTGATGCTTCTAAGTTCAAATTTATCACATGAATGCATCCTAGATCTTTTGTAGACGCTTATTGCTCTTCTGGACAAGTGTGTGAGTTATTAACCTGGCTCTGATACCACTCTGTCACGACCCGAACCCGCCCCTATGGGTTAAGGCCATAACGACCCGATAATCACGAGATTACCTCGGCCTCCATCGAGATAAGACAAGACTCATCGAGTAAAAGGGGCTGAGCAGAAGCAAATTTAAAACCTTGTCCATAGGCCGCTTATATGCACATCAAACAAACCATACTCATGCGTTAATAACCCACATCAAAAATGCGATGGCGTAAACTTCTTCTGACGGGGATCATCTAAAGCGGAGCCAACCCATAACGGACTATATCTGAGATATACACAAAGTCCTTGCCAACAAGACAAAACGTAAATGCATAACAAAATGGCAAGGATGGGTCTGCGTGAGACACAAGGTGACTCTCCAAAACTACGTGGCGTTCATGGCGGAGACTTCACTGGGAAGCTTGGTTTGGACTTCTCTTAGCTCACCTATAAACACATGAATGAGCGTGGCGAAAGCCCGATGAATAATATCAAATAAAGAATATACATTGGAACAATATACATCAAGCGGCCTTGGGCCCAATTTGCATTCTAACTAATACATACATACATAGGTATATGTAAGTTAAATGGCGAGGTTCCAAACATATCATACGCCTCAAGCCCAATTCATTCATGTCCATTGGCCTTTGGCTATCGTCTATGTCAATCGGCATTCGCCCACATTTATATCAAATGGCCTCCCCACATTTTATCAAGCGACCTCCGCCCACATTTTATCAAACGGCCTTCGGCCCACATTTTATCAAACGGCCTCCGGCCCACATTTTATCAATCGGCCTTCGGCCCACATTTTATCAAATGGCCTCCGGCCCACATTTTATTAATCGTCATTCGGCCCACATTTTATCAAACTGGCTCATAGGCCTTTCATATCAAACTGTGTCCACTATTCAAATTAATGAACTTTACAAAACTTACATAAGTAGCAATTGGACAATAACATGTGTGGGATATTACTCACGTTGATCGACGTGGATTTGCCCCGGAGCTTGACCCTATACATTTCATGAACACAAAAGGGTCACTAACAGTTCAATCCGTTCTTTAATTCACATATTCCTCTTTAGGCTTTATTCTTATCTCACTAACTCATTTACAATGCTTAACACGTGCCTACGAGTGCTTGCAAGTGAAAGAGAACGGAAAATTTTATGCAAATACATTGTTAAGGTATAGTGGTTTCCTGAATAAACTTCCATTTTTAATTTTATGCGATTTCCATTTTTATTTTTATTCGACTTCATTTTTATGCAATGTCCTTTTGTAGTCAATTTCCTTGTTTCTTTAATTTCCTTTTCTATTCAACTTCCTTTTTTATTTAATTTCCAAATAGATCGTTAGGGTATAGTAGTTTATTGAATGACCTTCCATTGTTAATTTTATTTAACTTCCATATTTATTCAATTTACTTTCCTATTCAACTTCCATTTTTATTTAATTTCCATTTTTATTCAACTTCCATTTTTATTCAATTTTGTTTTCTATTCAACTTCCTTTTTTATTTAATTTTCAAATAGATCGTTTAATCTCCAAATAGATCGTTAAGGTATAGTGGTTTCTTGAATGAACTTCCATTATTATTTTATGCAACTTCCATTTTTATTTTTATTCAACTTCTATTTTTATTCAGTTTTTACTCAACATCCATTTTTATTCAATTTACTTTTCTATTCAACTTTTTTTTTAAATTTAATTTCCAAATAGATCGTTAAGTTATCTTTGGTTTCTTGAATAAACTTCAATTTTTAATTTTATTGAACTTCCATTTTAATGCAACTTCCATTTTTATTCAATTTTGATTTCTATTCAACTTCCTTTTTTATTTAATTTTCAAATAGATCGTTTAATATCCAAATGGATCGTTAAGGTATAGTGGTTTCTTGAATGAACTTCCATTTTTATTTTTATTCAACTTTCATTTTTATTCAACGTCCTTTTTTATTTAATCTCCAAATAGATCGTTAAGGTATAGTGGTTTCTTGAAGGAACTTTCATTTTGTTAATTTTATGCAACTTCCATTTTTAATTTTATGCAACTTTCATTTTTATTTTTATTCAACTTCATTTTTTTATTTAATTTCCAAATAGATCGTTAGGGTATAGTAGTTTATTGGATGAACTTTAATTTTTAATTTTATGCAACTTCTATTTTTATTCAATTTCCTTTTCTATTCAACTTTCTTTTTTCTTTAATTTTCAAATAGATCGTTAAGGTATATTGGTTTCTTGAATGAACTTCCATTGTTAATTTTAGGCAACTTCCATTTTTATTTTTATTCAACTTCCATTTTTATTCAATTTCCTTTTCTATTCAACTTCCTCTTTTTTTTTTTTTTTTAATTTACAAATGGATCATTAAGGTATAGTCGTTTCTTGAATAAACTTCAACTTCTAATTTTATGCAACTTCCATTTTTATTCAACTTCCATTTTTATTTTATTTCCATTTCTATTCAACTTCCTTTTTTATTCAATTTCATTTTTTATTCAACTTCCATTTTTATTTTTATACAACTTCCAAATAGAGCGTTAAGGTATAGTGGTTTCTTGAATAGAAAAGGAAGTTGAATAAAAATGAAGTTGAATAAAAATTAAAATGGAAGTTCATCAATAAACTACTATAACCTAACGATCTATTTGGAGTTCATTTAAGAAACCACTATAACTTAACGATCTATTTGGAAATTGAATAAAAAGAAGTTCAATAGAAAAGAAAGTTGAATAAAAATAAAAATGAAGTTGAATAAAATTAAAATGAAAGTTCATTTAAGAAACCGCTATACCTTGATCTATTTGGCGATTAAATAAAAAGAGGAAGTTGAATAGAAAGGAAATTAAATAAAAAGGAAGTTGAATAAAATGGAAGTTGAATAGGAAAGGAAGTCAAATAGAAAAGGAAATTGAGTAAAAATGGAAGATGAATAAAAATGGAAGTTGAATAAAAATAAAATTGAAGTTGCATTAAATTAAAAATGGAAGTTGAATAAAATTAAAAATGGAAGTTGCATAAAATTAACATTGGCGGTTTATTCAAAAACCACTATACCTTAATGATCTATTTGGAAATTAAATAAAAAAAGGAAGTCTAATAGAAAAAGAAATTGAATAAAAATGGAAGTGGAAGTTGAATAAAAAAGCAAGATGAATAGAAAAGGAAGTTGAATAGAAAAGGAAATTGGATAAAAATGGAAGTTGAATAGAATAGGAAATTGGATAAAAATAAAAATGGAAGTTCATTTTTTATTTAATTGCCAAATAAATCGTTACGTTATAGTAGTTTCTTGAATTAACTTCGATTTTTATTTTTATTTAACTTCCTTTTTTATTCAATTTCCTTTTCTATTTAATTTCCAAATAGATCTTTAGGGTATAGTGGTTTCTTGAATTAAATTCCATTGTTAATTTCATACAATTTTCATTTTTATTTCTATTCAACTTCCTTTTCTATTAAACTTCCATTGTTAATTTTAGGCAACTTCCATTGTTAAAATGAAATTGAATAAAAATGGAAGTTAAATAGAGAAGGAAATTGAATAAAAATGGAAGTTAATTCAAAAAACCACTATACCTTAACGGTCCATTTGGAGATTAAATAAAAATTGAAGTTGAATAAAAATAAAAATGGAAGTTGCCTAAAGTTAACAATGGAAGTTCATTCAAGAAACCACTATACCTTAACGATTTATTTGGAAATTAAATAAAAATAGAAGTTGAATAGAAAAGGAAATTGGATAAAAATGGAAGTTGAATAGAATAGGAAATTGGATAAAAATAAAAATGGAAGTTCATTTTTTATTTAATTGCCAAATAAATCGTTACGTTATAGTAGTTTCTTGAATTAACTTTGATTTTTATTTTTATTTAACTTCCTTTTTTATTCAATTTCCTTTTCTATTTAATTTCCAAATAGATCTTTAGGGTATAGTGGTTTCTTGAATTAAATTCCATTGTTAATTTCATACAATGTCCATTTTTATTTCTATTCAACTTCCTTTTCTATTAAACTTCCATTGTTAATTTTAGGCAACTTCCATTGTTAAAATGAAATTGAATAAAAATGGAAGTTAAATAGAGAAGGAAATTGAATAAAAATGGAAGTTAATTCAAAAAACCACTGTACCTTAACTGTCCATTTGGAGATTAAATAAAAATTGAAGTTGAATAAAAATAAAAATGGAAGTTGCCTAAAGTTAACAATGGAAGTTCATTCAAGAAACCACTATACCTTAACGATTTATTTGGAAATTAAATAAAAATAGAAGTTGAATAGAAAAGGAAATTGAATAAAAATGGAAGTTCTTTCAAGAAACCACTATACCTTGACGATCTATGTGGAAATTAAATAAAAAAAAGAAAGATAGATAGAAAAGGGAAAATGGAAGTTGCATAAAATAAAAATCGAAGTTCATTCAAGAAACCACTATACCTTAACGATCTATTTGGAAATTAAATAAAAAAGGAAGTTGAATAGAAATGGAAATTGAATAAAAATGAAAGTTGAATAAAAATAACAATGGAAGTTCATTTAAGAAACCACTATACCTTAACGAATTATTTGGAAATTAAAAAACAAAGGAAATTGGATAAAAATTGAAGTTGAATAGAAAAGGAAATTGAAAAAAAATGGAAGTTGAATAGAAAAAAAAAATGAATAAAAATGGAAGTGGAATAAAATTAAAAATGGAAGTTGCGTAAAACTTACAATGGAAGTTCAATAAAAATAAAAAGGAAGTTGCCTAAAATAAAAAATGGAGGTTTATTCAAGAAACCACTATAACTTAACGATCTATTTGAAAATTAAATAAAAATGGAAGTTGAATAAAAATATAAATCGAAATTTATTCAAGAAACCAATATACATTAACGATCTATTCGGAAATTAAATAAAAAAAGAAGTTGAATAAAAATGGAAGTTGGATAAAAAATAGAATTGAATAGAAATGGAAATTAAAAATGGAAGTTCATTCAAGAAACCACTATACCTTAACGATCTATTTGTAAATTAAAAAAAAAAAATGGACGTTGAATAGAAAAGGAAATTGAATAAAAATAAAAATGGAAGTTGTATGGAAAATGAAATTGAATAAATATAAAAATGGAAGTTGCATAAAATTAACATTGGAAGTTCATTCGAGAAACCATAATACCTTAACGATTATGTGGAAATTAAATAAAAAAAGGAAGTTGAATAAAAAAGGAAATTGAATAAAAATGGAAATTGAATGGAAATAAAAATGGAAGTTAAATAAAAAAGAAAGTTGAATAGAAATTGAAGTAGAATAAAAATAAAAATGGAAGTTGCATAAAATTAAAAATGAAAGTTCATTAGAAACCACTTGTACTTAACGATCTCTTTGGAAGTTAAATAAAAAAAAGTTGAATAGAAAAAATTAAATAAAAATGGAAGTTGAATGGAAAAGGAAGTTGAATAAAAATGGAAGTTCATTCAAGAAACCACTATACCTTAACGATTTACTTGGAAATTAAATAAAAAATGAAGTTCAATAGAAAAGGAAATTGAATAAAAATAGAAGTTGAATAGAATTAAAAATAGAAGTTGTATAAAATTAAAAATGGAAGTTCATTCAATAAACCAGTATAACTTAGAGATCTATTTGGAAATTAAATAAAAAAAGAAGTTGAATAGAAAACAAAATTGAATAAAAAATCAAGTTGAATAAAAATAGAAATTGAAGTTGATTCAAGAAAGCATTATACCTTAATGATTTACTTGGAAATTAATTACTTCCATTTTTATTCAATTCTATTTTCTATTCAACTTCCTTTAATTTCAACTTCCTTTTTTCTTTAATTTCCAAATAGATCGTTAAGGCATAGTGGTTTCTTGAATGAACTTCCATTATTAATTTTATGAACTTACATTTTTAATTTGATGCAATTTCCATTTTTATTCAATTTCATTTTCTATTCAACTTTCTTTTTTATTCAATTTCCAAATAGATCGTTAAGGTAGAGTGGTCTCTTGAATGAACTTCAATTATTAATTTTATGCAACTTCCATTTATATTCAATTTCCTATTCTATTCAACTTTCTTTTTTATTTAATTTCCAAATAGATCGTTAAGGTATAGTGGTTTCTTGAATGAACTTCCATTTTTAATTTTATGCAACTTCCATTTTTATACAATTTCCTTTTCTATTCAACTTCTTTTTTTTTTTTAATTTCCAAATAGATCGTTAAGGGATAGTGGTTTCTCGAATGAACTTCAATTGTTAATTTTATGCAACTTTCATTTTCATTTTTACTTAATTTCCTTTTCTATTCAACTTCCTTTTTTATTCAACTTCTTTTTTTATTTAATTTCCAAATAGATCGTTAAGGTATAGTGGTTTCTTGATACAACTTCCATTGTTAATTTTATGCAACTTTCATTTTTATTCAATTTCATTTTTAATTTTATGTAACTTCCATTTTTACTTAATTTCCAAATAGATCGTTAAGGTATAGATCATTAAGGTATAGTGGTTTCTTGAATGAACTTCAATTTTTGAGTTTATTTCCTTTTCTATTTAACGTCCTTTTTTTATTTAATTTCCAAATAGATCGTTAAGGTATAGATCATTAAGGTATAGTGGTTTCTTGAATGAACTTCAATTTTTAATTTTATGCAACTTCCATTTTTATTTTCATCCAATTTCCTTTTTAATTCAACTTCCTTTTTTATTCAATTTTCTTTTCAATTCAACTTCCTTTTTTATTTAACTTCCATTTATATTTTATGAACTTCAATTTTTAATTATATGCAACATCCATTTCCATTTTTATTCGATTTCTTTTTCTATTCTACTTCATTTTTTTATTTAATTTCCAAACAAATCGTTAAGGTATAGTGGTTTCTTGAATAAACTTCAATTTTTTATTTTGTAACGCCATCAAAATAAACCCATAAATCATGCAACAATAGCATGCTTAGACATAAGAGAATGAAGCATAAATATATTCCATCAGAGTAATCATTATAAAATGTATTACATGTTGACAACAAAAGTAAATGCCCTACAGACTAACAACTTTCAAGTCAACACTTAGTTACAAAAGAGAGTGTTAACTCTATACAAAGAAAGCCCTTGGCTTGATATACATGTAATACAACAAAACAACAAAAGGAGTCTGACCACTAAGCCTCCCAAGCTTCGTCCTTGGAGGTGGCATGCTACTGCACGAAAATGATGTCCCATATAGGGTGAGCCCACGGCCAGATGAAATATACTAAACCAACTATAAACAATGACTAAAATAATAGCATTCAACAGATGGTCCATACTTATATTCCAACTCTTGCCATATTACAGTTTCATGACAATCATATCCATGTTACATTTCACTTTCCATTTCTTATTCACTTTGAATTTGAAAGCAAGGCTCAGAACCTAGCCAAATAATTTAATGAGATTATAACTCATTACTAAAACACTTTCGAAATTCATGACGGATACACATTTTGGTGTTGTATCAATAACACATAAACCACTTCCTTATTTCACAAGTGATACACATTTTGGTGCTGTATCAATATAACATAGAAACACTTCTATACTTCACAATTGATAATGATATACATTTTAGTGCTATATCAAATCAAACAAACACTTCCATACTTCACCATGATACACATTGTAGTGCTGTATCATTGTCACACAAATTCGGTTTAGAGGTCCATCCCTATCTCCTCTGAACCGTGGAGTACATCCCATATCTCCCACACAACACAATGTATATAAACACGGATCATATACATAATCAAGCGACATAAATTTAATGTATTTTTCAACGTCATACTCGATGACACATCATTGATTAGTTTTAGTTTGCCTAATCATCATGCATTGTCTACAACAATCAAGACTATCCTCCACCGATAGCCCAGCGATTATTTCTAAGCAGAAATAAATGTTCCAAATGGATAAAATATCAACATTTGCCTAGGTGAGCGATAAATTAATCCAACTACATCTTTTAATCCTATACCATTCCAATTTGATTGTTTCCTATTCAATTTCTCATTTCCCAAAATTAATTACACCAATTAATTTATCATGCAATTAGGGCTTTTCCCAAATTCACAATACCAACCCTAAGGTTTCTTTTTCATCAACAATCCAACACCAAGTCCATTTTCCAATGTATTACATACATAAGAGTTTATATGTTTGAAAACCCATCTTTTGAAAAATTACACAAAGGCCCCAAACTTTCTCAAAATTGCGACAACCCCCAACATATTGAAATACTAAAATCCAAAGACAAAACTCATAAGATGGAGTAGGATATCCCTACCTCGAAGTTAGAGCTCAAGCGAGTAGAGGAAGAAATTCAAAGTGCTCCAAATCAACAATTTCTCGGATCAAAAGCGTAGCCCTCGATGATCAACACACTTTTTACAAAGGCACCAAGGAGTGGAATACTCAAACTAGATCAAACCCTAGAGAGAAGGGAGATCATAGAGAGAAGCTCTCAAAAGTGTTTTTAGAAAGTAAGAGAGAGAGAGTGAATGTAAAAGTGATTTAAAAATGCCTATTGCCAAGCGATATCGACACTCCGCTCAAGCGTGAGAACAGACGCCTTTCGGCGTCAAGAACAAAAAGCTGGATCCACTCGGCGCAAGAAGGTCTGCTCGAGCACCAAGACATAAGAATAAAGTACATCCGCTCGAGCGTAGATCTTCTCCTCCCAGAACTTTCACAGACAAAGCACTACCCGCTCAAGCGTAAAGAAACCCGCTCGAGCGTAAAAAATACACCTGCAGAAGTTTTGCAGAGGCACGAAATACTGGAAGTATGGAATCTCCGCTCGAGCGCAATAGGACCCGCTCAAGCGGATCACTCAAAAACTGGGCAACAAGAATTTGAACTAAGGCTCAACCCACCTGTTCGAAACATGCCCAACACATCCTAAAACTCAAACATATGGAATTAAAGGATGATAACAAGGTATACAACCACCAACTCCACGGAATCAAAGCCCGGAGTACAACAAATACAGAAAGGGAAAACTGGAATCGCTATAACCTTTCCCCCTTAAAGAATTCCGTCCCTGAAATTAAATACAAGTTTTTCAAAAATAAGATTTTCTCAATTCCCAACATTATTACAATGCGAAATTTAACAACTCGACCCATTACCGGTCATCTCATCTCTTTTCAAGAGGCAAATTACAACATTTCTCACAACATGCATTATAGATATGCATCCCCTGAAATTCCACAAATTTCAATACCACATTCCACAATTGTATATCATATTCAGTATTCATGATATATTTCCATTTTGAGGCAAGTTTCAAAACATACTTCCATAAACCAAAACATATACAATATTTTACAACTTAAGACATATATAATGCTCTTAAAGTTCAACAATATTACCAAATTACCAATGCATGGTTACACATCAACTAACAAGTCCAGATACTTCTCACGGACTTCTAACTCAGGTTCCCAAGTGGCTTCTTCCACTCCGTGATGCTTCCACAAAACTTTTACCAAGGGAATGGTCTTGCCTCGCAAGACTTGATCCCGCCTATCCAAGACCCGAACCAATCTCTCCTCATATGAGACGTCCTCATCTACCTCCAAATCGGTCCAGTCCAACACATGGGATGGATCCGGCTCGTACTTCCGAAGCATACTAACATGAAACACGTCATGCACCCCGGACAACTACGGTGGCAAAGCCAAATGATAAGCAACTTCCCCAATCCTCTCAAGGATCTCGAAGGAACCGATAAACCGAGGGGATAACTTCCCACTCTTCCCAAACCTCATCAAACCCCGCCTAGGTGATATTTTCAAGAAAACATGATCACCCATCTCAAATGCCAAAGGCCTCCTCCTACGGTCGGCATAACTCTTTTGGCGACTCTAGGCTGTAACAAGCCTCCTACGGATAAGCTCAACTTTCTCCGTCGTTTCCCTCACCAACTCCGGGCCCAACAAAGGTGTATCACCCACCTCGGCCCAACAAACCGGAGACCTACATGGTCGGCCATACAAGGCCTCAAACGGTGCCATACCAACACTAGACTGAAAGCTGTTGTTGTAGGCAAACTCCACCAAGGGCAAGTGCCTCTGCCACGTCCCACTAAAGTCAAGGACACAACCTCGAGACATATCCTCAAGGATCTGAATAGTACGCTCGGACTGCCCGTCAGTCTGAGGATGATAAGCTGTACTAAAGGTTAACTTAGTACCCAAGGCACTCTGCAAACTCTGTCACAACCTAGCAGTAAAACGAGGGTCTCTGTCTGAGACGATCGTTACTGGGACCCCGTGCAATCTCACTATGTCCCGAATATACAAATTGGCAAGATGATCTACCGAATCTCTCGTGCACATAGGGATAAAGTCTTGTTGACTTAGTCAACCGGCCTACAACCACCCAAATAGCATCACTACCCCACTGAGTCCTCGGAAGACTTACAACGAAGTCCATAGTGACATGCTCCCACTTCCACTCAGTAATAGGCAAGGGTTGCAACAAACCCGCTGGCCTCTGATGCTCGGCCTTCACTTGCTGACAAGTAGGCACTTAGACACAAAAACCGCCACATCTTTCTTCATACCTCACCACCAAAATTGGCGACCCAAATCTCGATACATCTTGGTGCCTCCCGGGTGCACTGCAAGACGTGAATGGTGAAACTCTCGGAGTACCTCTTCTCGGTAGGACTCCAGCACAAACAAACGGTCTCGGTATCTCACACTCACAGTCAGATACACAGACAAACCCTTCTCAACCTTTCCATCGGAGATCTTCTCCTGGAGGGATTCTACCTCAAGGTCACCCCCCTGTGCCTCTAACACTCGACTCACTAGTGTAGGCTGCGCAACAACAGAAAACAAGGCCGTAGCCTCAACGGATTCACCCAGAAGCAAATCAAACTCTCCAAGTGCCCCCGACATCTCCCACTCCCAGATGGCTATACAAGCTGCATCGCTAATGGATTTCCTACTAAGGGCATCGGCCTAGCGTTGGCTTTTCGGGGGTGATAGTGCAACTCAAAATCGTAGTCCTTAATGAACTCCATCTACCTTCTCTGCCTCAAATTCAAGTCTCTCTGCGTGGCAGATACTTCAAACTCTTATGGTCGAGAACACCTCAGACCTCTCACCATAGAGGTAGTGCCTCAAAATCTTCAAGGCAAAAATCATGGTACGCTAGTTCTAGGTCATGTGTAGGGTAATTCTTCTCGTGAATTTTCAACAGACGTGAGTCATAGGCTACCACTTTCCCCTCTTGCATCAACATACAATCCAAAACCTCTCGTGAGGCATCACAATAAACCACCTATCCCAAACCTCTCTCGAATAATCAAAAGCAGGCGGTGGTCAATCTAACCTTCGGCTCTTGGAAAGACTTTTCACAAGTCTCACTCCATACAATTTGAC
Source organism: Camellia lanceoleosa (assembly GCA_025200525.1). Lineage (NCBI taxonomy): Eukaryota > Viridiplantae > Streptophyta > Magnoliopsida > Ericales > Theaceae > Camellia > Camellia lanceoleosa. The sequence goes on from JANUSC010000411.1 coordinate 28,661, forward strand.
CCCTTTCGCGTCAATCTAGTCAGCAGCCAGCTAGTCTGGAGAAATCTTTCACAAACTGGCGATAGTACCCAGCTAATCCCAGAAAACTGCGGATCTCAAAAACACTCTTAGGCTGTGCCCAGTCTTGCACTGCCTCTACCTTGGATGTATCTATAGACACCCCTTTCCCGGATACCACATGGCCTAAGAACTTGACTTCTCCTAACCAGAACTCACACTTCCCAAACTTGGCATACAGCCTATGGGCTCTAAGCAACTCAAGCACCACTCTCAAGTGTCCCTCGTGCTCCTCATCCGAAGGTGAATAAATCAGAATGTCGTCCACGAAAACGACTACAAAACAATCTAAGAATTCCCGGAAGATCTGGTTCATCAAATCCATAAAGACTGCCGGTGCATTGGTGAGCCCAAATGGCATCACCAGAAACTCATAATGGCCATATCGCGTGCGGAATGCCGTCTTAGGAATATCCTCCTCCCTGACCCTCAACTGGTGGTAACCCGATCTCAAGTCTATCTTACAGAAACTACAGGAACCCCTTCAACTGGTCAAACAAATCATCTATACGGGGCATAGGGTACTTATTCTTGACCGTAGCCCGATTCAACTTCCGGTAGTCGATACAGAATCTCAAGACACCATCTTTCTTTTTAGCAAAGAGGGCCGGTGCTCTAGCGAAACAATGGGCGAATGAAGCCCTTATCTAGCAATTCTGAGTGAATCTTGACTCACTTAACTCGGGGCAAAAGCGATAAGGCGCCATAGAAATCGGTTGTCAGCACTAAATCAATAGAGAACTCGATCTCTCGGTGAGGTGGCAAACTAATGAGATCCTCGGGAAAACATCCGAATACTCACAAATCACTCTCATTAATACAATCGGGTCTCATCACACTCGGACTCATGAAGCTAGCGAGAAGACCACTAAGCTCACTCGCCCTCATGATCATACCGGTGGTAACACACTACCAACCCGATCCCCACGAAATGGAAACACTCGCTTAAGGTACATCTTTGTGACCCTCTGGTGGTAATAATCGATATGACCGTATGATGATAGCAGTCCATACCCAAAATAACATCAAAACCCGTCATGGGCATAACCACAAAAGGAAAGCGGAAGCCAACGATCGGCGACCTCTATATCACAACCTCTACATCCATGTTTCAAAATCAATTCACCTCAACGGGTGATACAACACATATAGGAGATGCTAACTATGCCAACTCAATTCCAAAACAGATGCAAATCTGCGAGATACAAAGAAATGAGATGCACCCGTATCGATTAATACACTGGCAGCCGAGTTGCAAAACAGAAAGGTACCTCTCACAACTAATGGAGCCAGTACTAGGTCTTGTGATAACGGCATACACGCAGCCCAAAGTGGCCCTGATCCACCTGCTCACTCCTAGGATCATAAGATCGCTGCCTGCATGGGATGACGAGCTCGAGATTGGCCCTCGAGGCTGCCTGGTGGTGGTTGAAAACCCTCGTCTGCAGAACCGAGGCGCCTCGATGTGGCACTCAACTGTGGGCAAAACCTCTTCAGGTGCCCAGGCTGGCCACACTGATAACAAGACAAAGGCTAGCCTCTGCCCTAACTCTGGCTCTGAGGTCGAGCCGAAGAAGAAGCCGCTCCCTGACCTCCTTCCCTCTGTGGGCAAACTGAAGACTTGTGACCTAGCTGGCCACATTTGAAACAAGTCAAGCCTCCCTGATTACCTCTCCCAGAGCCTGCACTCGGCACTAGAAAGGTTGATCTAGCAACACCACCCTGAGACTGCTGATGGTTAGAACCCCTCTGTCTCCTGCCATCACCCTGACCATCCTGACTCCTTTTGGAGCCTCTCTGTCCCTCCTCCTCCTCCTGCATCATGATTTCCATATGGGCTGCAGCATCAACCAAACGCCCATAGTCTCAGGTCATAGAACCCCCAACTCTCATCTTGAGGCCATGCCTCAACTTCCGCTCAAACTCAATGTAACGGCGTTCCTCGGACGCCACAAGCTCAGGAGCAAACCTGGACAAACTGGTAAAAGACGCCTCAAACTCGGCCACAAACAGACTCAGCTACTTGAGCTAGCAAAACTGGTCTCTCAGCTTCTCTCTGACAGTTGGAGATAAGAACTTCTCTTGAAAAGCATTCACAAAAGCCTTCCACGTGCTACCAATACGACCCTTCGTGTACTTCCACCACTAACCCGTAACCCCCTTAAGCTGGAAAGATGCCAAGGTCACTTTCAATGCTCCGTCCTCGATGCCAAGCATCTCGAACGTCTTACTCATCTGCTCCAACCACTCGTCACCCTTAAGTGGCTCTTTCGGATCCCCAACAAACTCGTTCGGATTAGACTGGAAGAACTTCCTCTTCAAAAAGGAAGGCCCTGCATCAACAACCTGGGCCTGTACTGGATTCTCAGCTTTGAGAATACCCATAGACTTCCTCAAAGCATCGGCTATCCCACGGGCTAAAGAGCCCATAGCCTCCTGACCTGCTGGCTCAGCCACATTGGCCTGGCCAACCCCCTTCCTGCTGTGCGGGAATATCATCCAGTAAAGGCATCTCCTGTCTACCACGCCTACCACGTCTACCTCCTCATCCTCGTCTTGACATCTTAATAAAGGTAAGGAAGAACGTTAGCACATTCACAAATGTGCCGAAGCTATAACACTCGCGTCCTAATGCATGGACAACTGTAATCCACTCCACGTAAGCACATAAACACATAAGCACTTACGAATTTCGTTTCCAGATAATAATAGTCCCGAGGCGTTACTAGAGTTCCAGTTAGAAACAACATTGATCAAGTGCTTTTGCAACAAGACTCACAGAAACCTAAGGATCCAATCAACATCCAAGAAACTAAATCCCATACCCAAGTAGTCACATAAACATGTTATCACATAAGCACATAACGTTACACATAAGTCTCTAACAAGCGAGACAAACCCATTGTGATACTAATCACTTCCCAGGTACCCAAAGTATTCGAACCCAGTACGCTCTGATGCCAAGTTGTAACGCCCTCAAAATAAACCCACAAATCATCCAGCATGCTTAGACATAAGAGAATGAAGAATAAATATATTCCATCAGAGTAATCATTACAAAATGTATTACATGTTGACAACAAAAGTAAATGCCCTATGGGCTTACAACTTTCCAAGTCAACACTTGGTTACAAAAAGAGAGTGCTAACTCTATACAAAGAAAGCCCTTGGCTTGATATACATGTAATACAACAAAACAACAAAAGGAGTCGACCACTAAGCCTCCCAAGCTACGTCTTTGGAGGTGGCATGCTACCTGTACCTAAAAATGATGTCCCATATAGGGTGAGCCACAGCCCAGTAGAAATATACTAAACCAACTATAAGCAATGACTAAAATAATAGCATTCAACAGATGGTCCATACTTATATTCCAACTCATGCCATATTACAGTTTCATGACAATCATATCCATGTTACATTTCACTTTCCATTTCTTATTCACTTTGAATTTGAAAACAAGGCTCAGAACCTGGCCAAATAATTTAATGAGATTATAACTCATTACTAAAACACTTTCGAAATTCATGACGAATACACATTTTGGTGTTGTATCAATAACACATAAACCACTTCCTTACTTCACAAGTGATACACATTTTGGTGCTATATTAATATAACATAGAAACACTTCTATACTTCACAATTGATAATGATATACATTTTAGTGCTATATCAAATCAAACAAACACTTCCATACTTCACCATGATACACATTGTAGTGCTGTATCATTGTCACACAAATTCCAGTTTAGAGGTTCATCCCCTATCTCCCCACGAACGTGGAGTACATCCCTATCTCCCCCACAACACAATGTATATAAACACAGATCATATACATAATCAAGCAATACATAAAGTTGTGTATTTTTCAACCGTCATACTCGATGACACATTCGATTGATTAGTTTTAGTCTGCCTAATCATCATGCATTGTCTACAACAATCAAGACTATCCTCCACCGATAGCCCAAAGAAGTTATTTCTAAATAGGAAATAAATATACCAAATGGATAAAATATCAACATTTGCCTAGGTGAGCGATAAATTAATCCAACTACATCCTTTAATCCCATACCATTCCAATTTGAATGTTTCCTATTCAATTTCTCATTTCCCAAAATTAATTATACCAATTAATTTATCATGCAATTAGGGCTTTTTCCCAAATTCACAATACCAACACTAAGGTTCCTTTTTCATCAACAATCCAACACCAAGTCTATTTTCCAATGTATTACATACATAAGAGTTTATATGTTTGAAAACCCATCTTTTGAAAATTACACAAAGGCCCCGAACTTTCTCAAAATTACCCAACAACCCCCAACATATCGAAATACTAAAATCCAAAGACAAAGCTCATAAGATGGAGTAGGATATCCCTACCTCGAAGTTAGAGCTCAAACGGAGAAGAGGAAGAAATTCAAAGTGCTCCAAATCAACAATTTCTCGGATCAAAATGTAACCCTCAACGATCAACACACTTTTTACAAAGGCACCAAGGGGTGGAATACTCTAACTAGATCAAACCCTAGAGAAGGGAGATCCTAGAGAGAGAAGCTCTCAAAAAGTGTTTTTAGAAAGTAAGAGAGAGAGTGAATGTAAAAGTGATTTAAAAATGCCGGTGGCAATGCCCGCTCAAGCGTGAAACAGGCTCGGCGTCAAGAACAAAAAACTGGATCCGCTCGAGTGTAAGAAGGCCCGCTCGGGCGCCAAGACACAAGAATAAAGTACATCCGCTCGAGCGCGAAAACCAGTCTGCTCTAGCGTAGATCTTCTCCTCCCAGAACTTTCACAGACAAAGCATTACCCGCTCGAGCGCCAACATACCCGCTCGAGCGCGACCCACTCGAGCGGAAAAACACACCTGCAGAAGTTTTGTAGAGGCACGAAATACTGGAAGTATGGAATCTCCGCTCGACCGCACAAGGACCCGCTCGAGCGGACCACTCAAAAACTGGGCAACAAGAATTTGAACTAAGGCTCAACCCACCTGTTTGAAACACGCCCAACACATCCTAAAACTCAAACATACGGAATTAAAGGATGATAACAAGGTATACAAACACCAACTCCACGGAACCAAAGTCCGGAGTACAACAAATCTGAAAGGAAAAATGGAATCACTATATATTTTATGCAACTTTCATTTTTATTTAATTTCCTTTTCTATTCAACTTCTTTTTTTTATTTAATTTCCTTTTTATTCAACTTCCATTTTTATTCAATTTCCTTTCTATTCAACTTTCTTTTTAATTTTTATTTATCTTGCTTTGAAACCACTATACCTTATTTTCTATTTAACTTCCATTTTTATTCAATTTACTTTTCTATTCATCTTTTTTTTATTTAATTTCCAAATAAATCTTTAAGATATAGTAGTTTATTGGATGAACTTCAATTTTTAATTTTATGCAACTTCCATTTTATTTTTATTCAACTTCCATTTTATCCAATTTCCTTTTCTATTCAACATCCTTTTTATTTAATTGCCAAATAGATCATTAAGGTATATCTTGGTTTCTGAATGAACTTCCATTTTAGTTTTATGCAACTTCCATTTTATTTTTATTCAATTTCCAATTTTATTTCTATTCAACTTCATTTTTCTTTAATTTTCAAATAGATCGTTAAGGTATAGTGGTTTCTTGAATGAACTTCCATTTTATTTTTAATCAATTTCCTTTTCTATTCAACTTCCATTTTTATTCATTTTTTTTTTAATTTAATTTCCAAATAGATCATTAAGGTATAGTGGCTTCTTCAATGAACTGCCATTTTTATTCAATTTGCTTGTCTTTTTTATTCAACTTTCTTTTTTATTTAATTTCCCAATAGATCGTTAAGGTATAGTGGTTTCTTGAATGAACTTGAATAAAAATGGAAGTTGAATAGAATTCAAATAAAAATGGAAGTTGAATAAAATTAAAAATGGTAGTTGCATAAAATTAACAATGGAAGTTTATTCAAGAAACTACTATACCTTAATGATCTATTTGGAAATTGAATAAAAATGGAAGTTGAATAAAATTAAAAATGGAAGTTGCATAAAATTAACAATGTAAGTTCATTTAAGAAACCACTTCCTTTTTCTTTAATTTCCTTTTCTATTCAACTTTCATTTTATTTTTATTCAACTTCCATTTTATTCAATTACCTTTTTATTCAACTACTTTTTTTGTTAAATTTCCTTCTCTATTCAACTTTAATTTTTATTTTTATTTAAGAAACCACTATACCTTATTTTTATACAACTTCCATATTTATTCAATTTACTTTTCAAATCAACTTCTTTTTTTATTTAATTTCGAAATAGATTGTTCAGTATAGTGGTTTCTTGAATTAACTACCATTTTAATTTTATGCAGCGCCCTTTTTATTTAATTTCCTTTTCTATTCAACTTCCTTTTTTATTTAATTTCCAAATAGATTTAATTTGCCAATAGATCTTTATGGTATAGTGGTTTCTTGAATGAAGTTCCATTTTTATTTTTATTTAATTTTATGCAACTTCCATTTCAAATTTTATGCAACTTCCATTATTATTTTTATTCGACTTCCATTTTATTCAACTTCCATTTTAGTTTTATGCAACTTCTATTTTTATTTTTATTCAACTTCAACTTTTATTCAATTCTATTTTCTATTCAACTTTCTTTTTATTTAATTTCCTTTTCTATTCAACGTCCTTTTTAACTTAATTTCTGATAGATCGTTAAGGTATAGTCATTGTTTGAAAGAACTTCCATTGTTAATTTTATGCAACTTCCATTTCTATTCAACTTCCTTTTTATTTCATTTCCAAATAGATCGTTAAGGTAGAGTGGTTTCTTGAATGAACTTCCATTTTAATTGTATGCAACTTCCATTTGTATTCAACTTCCTTTTTAACTTTTATTCAATTTCGTTTTCTATTTGAGTTCATTTTTTATTTAATTTATTTTTATTCAACTTCCATTTTTATTCAATTTACTTTTCTATTCAACTTCTTCTTTTTTTTAATTTACAAATAGATCGTTAAGGTATAGTGGTTTCTTGAATGAACTTCCATTTTTAATTTTATTCAACTTCTATTTTTTTTTATTCAACTTCCTTTTTTATTAAATTTCCTATTCTATTCAACTTCCTTTTTTATTTAATTTCCACATAGATCGGTAAGGTATAGTGGTTTCTTCAATGAACCTCCAATTTTAATTTATTCAACTTCAATTTCTATTCCACGTCCTTTTTTCATTTAATTTCCACATAGGTCGTCAAGGTATAGTGGGATATTGAATGAACTTTTAATTTTAATTTTATGCAACTAAAAATGGATGTAGAATAAAATAAAAAAGGAAAGTTGTATAAAATTAACAATGGATGTTCATTCAAAAAACCACTATACCTTAACGATCTATTTGGAAATTAAATAAAAAAGGCAGTTGAATAGAAAAGGAAATTGAATAGAAAAGGAAATTAAATAAAAATGAAAATGGAAGTTGCATAAAATTAACAATTGAAGTTCATTCGAGAAACCACTATACCATAACGATCTATTTGGAAATTAAATAAAAAAAGGAAGTTGAATAAAAATGAAATTTGTATAAAAATAAAAATGAAAGTTGCATAAAAATAAAAATGGAAGTTCATTCAAGAAACCACTATTCCTTAATAATCTATTTGGCAATTAAATAAAAAATGATGTTGAATAGAAAAGGAAATTGGAAAAAAATGGAAGTTGAATAAAATTGAAGTTTAATAAAAATATAAATGGAAAATTCATTGAAGAAACCACCATACCTTAACGATCTATTTGGAAATTAAATGAAAAAGGACGTTGAATAGAAAACAAAATTGAATGAAAATGGAAGTTGCATAAAATTAAAAATTGAAGTTCATTGAAGAAACCACTATACCTTAACGATTTACTTAGAAATTAAATAAAAAAGGAAGTTGAATAGAAAAGGAAATTGAATAAAAATGGTAGTTGCATAAAATTGAAAATGGAAGTTGCATAAAATTAAAAATGGAAGTTCATTCGAGAAACCACTATACGTTAACGATCTATTTGGAAATTGAATTAAAAAGGAAATTGACTACAAAAGGACATTTAATCAAAATGGAAGTCAAATAAAAATAAAAAAGCAAATTGACTACAAAAGGACATTGAATCAAAATGGAAGTCGAATAAAAATAAAAAAGCAAATTGACTACAAAAGGACATTGAATCAAAATGGAAGTCGAATAAAAATAAAAATGGTAGTTGCATAAAATTAAAAATGGAAGTTAATTCAAGAAACCACTATACCTTAGCGATCTATTTGGAAAGTAAATAAAAAAATGAAGTTGAATAGAAAAGGAAGTTGAATAAAAATAAAAATAGAAATTGCATAAAATTAGAAATGGAAGTTGCATAAAAATAAAAATGAAAGTTCATTCAAGAAACTTCCATTTTTATTCAACTTCCATTTCTATTCAACTTCCTTTTTTATTTAATTTCCAAATAGATCGTTAGGGTATAGTAGTTTCTTGAATGAACTTCCATTTTTAATTTTATGCAACTTCCATTTTTATTTTTATTTTTATTCAACATCCATTTTTATTCGACGTCCATTTTTATTTTTATTCAACTTCCTTTTTTTATTCAATTTTGTTTTTTATTCAGCTTTCTTTCTTATTTAATTTCCAAATTCCTTTTTTATTTTTTTTCAACTTCTATTTTTTTTCAATTTCTTTTTTATTCAGCTTTCTTTCTTATTTAATTTCCAAATAGATCGTTAAGGTATAATGGTTTCTTGAACGAACTTCCAGTTTTATTTTTATGCAAGTTTCATTTTTATTTTTATTCAACTTCCTTTTTCATTCAAGTTCCTTTTCTATTGAACTTGGTGTTTTAAATAAAAAAAGAAGTTGAATAGAAAAGGAAATTAAACAAAAGCTGAAGTTGCCTTAAATTAACAATGGAAGTTCTCAAGAACCCACTATACCTTAAAGATCTATTTCATTTTCTATTCAACTTCTTTTTTTATTTAAGAAAAGAAACCACTATACCTTAACGATCTATTTGGAAATTAAATAAAAAAGGAATTCAATAAAATTAAAAATGGAAGTTGCATATAATTAAAAATGGAAGTTCATTCAAGAAACCGCTATACTTTAACGATTTATTTGGAAATTAAATAAAAAAGGAAGTTGAATAAAAAATGGATGTTGCATAAAATTAACAATAGAAGTTGAATAAAAATGGAAATTAAATAAAAAAGGAAGTTGAATAGAAAACGAAATTGAATAAAATTGAAGTCCAATAAAAATGGAAGTTGAATAGAAATAAAAATGGAAGTTCATTAAAGAAACCACTATATCTTAACGATCTATTTGGAAATTAAAAAAAAGAGGAAGTTGAATAAAAAAGGAAATTTAATAAAAATGGAAGTTGAATAAAATAAAAATGAAAGTTGCCTAAAATTAAAAATGGAAGTTAATTCAAGAAACTACTATACCTTAACGATCAATTTGGAAATTAAATAAAAAATGAAAGAACTTTCATTGTAAGTTTTATGCAACTTTCATTTTTAATTTTATGCCACTTCCATTTTATTTTTACCCAACTTCCACTTTTATTTTGAATAAACTTCTATTTTTATGCAATTTCCATTTCTATTCAATTTCCTTTTCTATTTAATTTCCACATAGATCGTTAAGATATAGTGCTTTCTTGAATGAACTTCCATTTTTATTTTTATTCAACTTCCATATTTATTCAATTTCCTTTTCTATTCAACTTCCTCTTTTTTTTTTTTTTTTTTTAATTTCTAAGTAAATCATTAAGATATAGTTGTTTCTTGAATGAACTGCCATTTTTATTTCTATTCAACTTCCATTTTTATTCGACTTCAATTTTATTCAATTTCCTTTTCTATTCAACTTCCTTTTTTTATTTAATTTCCATTTTTATTCAACTTCCATTGTTAATTTTGTCCAACTACCATTTTTAATTTTATTCAACTTCCATTTTTATTCAAGTTACTTTTCTATTCAACATCCTGTTTTATTTAATTGCCAAATAGATCGTTAAGGTATAGTGGTTTCTTTAATGAACTTCTATTGTTAATTTTATGCAACTTCCATTTTTATTCAACTTCCTTTTTATTTAATTTCCAAATAAATCGTTAAGGTATAGTGGTTTTATAGCGATTTCGGTTTTCCTTTATGTATTTAGTGTATTAGGACTTTGGTTCCGTGGAGTTGGTGGTTGTATACCTTGTTGTCGTCCTTTAATTCCTTTTGATTGAGTTTTAGGATGTGTTGGGCATGTTTTGACGGTGGGTTGAGCCTTGGTCTAATTTCTTGTTGCCCAGTTTTGGTCATTCGCTCGGCGGGTCTTCCCTACGCCGGCGGAGTTTACACACTCCCATTTTGTGTCCTGCAAAACCTGCAGTGTGATTTCTCGCTTCGGCGGGTTTCTACGCCGGCGGAGTCGCTTCAGCGAGTAGTACATTTTGGTGAAAGTTAGGATGGGATAATCCACGGCGAAGGGTTTTTTCTCGGCAGATGTGTTTCACTCTTGTGTCTTGGCGCTCGAGCGGGCCTTATTGCGCTCGAGCGGACCCAGCTTTGTTCTTGGCGCTCAAGCGTTGTGTTTCGCTTCGGCGGACCTATATCGTATAACTTGAAGGCGGTAGGCGATTTTTAATCACTTTTACACTTCTCTCTCTCTCTCTCTCTTACTTTTCAAAAAGCCATTTTTGAGAGCTCCTCTCTCTAGAAACTCCCTTCTCTCTAGGGATTGATCTAGTTAGAGCGCTTCCCTTTCCTTCGGCCTTTGTAAAAGTTGTGTTGATCGTCGAGGGCGTCGTTTTGACCCGGAAAGTTTGGAATTTGGGGCACTTTGAGTTTGGACTTCTTCTTCCTTTGGGCTCCGAATTTGAGGTAGGGATTCCTACTCACTCTTATGAGTTTTGACCTAGGTATTGTGCATGTTGTTCAAATGTTTTGATTTTGGGATCTAGGGTTTCAAAATGTCTAAAAGGGGGTTTTGTGATTTTGGCTCATAATATGTACTTTGGGTTTCAAAATGATGATTTAGTTGTTGGTTGTTGATTTTTAAACCTTTGGGTTAATATCGAGAAATGAGGGAGAAAGTCCTAAATTGTGTATAAATTAATTGGTATAATTAATTTGGAAAAGTTATAGATTTGTGGAATTGAGTTGAATATAATGATAGTGGTTCATTATGAGATGGAATAGTGGAGTCGGATTAATAAATCGTTCACTTTTTGTAAATTACGGATAATTTATCTGTTGGTGCTTTTATTATCTGTTTAGAAATAATTGTTTTGGGCTACCGGTGAAGGGTAGTTTTGATTGTTGTAGACAATGCATGATGATTAGGCAAACTAAAACTAATCAATTGGTTGTGTCATCGAATATGACGGTTGAAAGAATACATTAATTTTATGTATTGATTGATTATGTATATAACATATGTTTGTATATGTTGTGTGTGTGGGAGGAGATAGGGGATGTACTCCACGGTTTAGGGGAAGATAGGGGATGGACCTCTAAACCGGATGTTGTTTGGGAGAAGATAGGGGATGGACTCCGTTGATATAGCTCATATGCTTATCAGTTTATGTGTTGATATAGCTCATATGCTTATCTATAGAAGTGTTGATATAGCTCATATGCTTATCTGTTGAAGTGTGGATACAGCTCATATGCTTATCTGTTGAATTGTTGATATAGCTTATATGCTTATCTATCGAGGTGTTGATACTGACTAGCATGCTTATCTATTGTAAGATAGGAAATGTTTAATATGGGTCCTTTGTCTCATTTAAATTGTTGGCGGAGTTACGGTAGTAGTTGTGAATTGTGAATCGATAAGAAATGGATAATGAAATGAAGCGTGGACATATTTGTCAAGTAATGAAAATGGTGTATGAATTGGTTTATGTGAGTCAAACATTTATCAATTGCTAATGTCTTAGTTATCTTGCTCATATTGTGTTTAGCATATCTCTCTTGGGCATTGGCTCACCCTATATGGGACATCATTTTCGTGCAGTAGCATGCCACCTCCAAGGACATAGCTTGGATAGTTATGGGAGTTGAAGACTCTTTTGATTATTTTGTTTGTATTACATGTATATCAAGCCAAGGGCTTATCTTGTATAGAGTTAGTACTCTTCTTATGTAACCAAGTGTTGACTTGGAAAGTTGTAAGCCCATAGGGCACTTGCTTTTGTTGTTAACATGTAATACTTTTGTAAGGATCACTCTGATGAATGGAAAAATGTTTATTTCTCTTATATTGTCGCATGTCAAGAAATGATGGGTTTTTTGTATATCTTTGAGGGCGTTACAGGTTTCTTGAATGAACTTCCATTTTTAATTATATGCAACTTCCATTTTTAATTTTATTCAATTCCTATTTTATTTAATTTCCAAATAGATCGTTAAGGTATAGTGGTTTCTTTTCTTCAATAAAAAAAGAAGTTGAATAGAAAATGAAATAGATCTTTAAGGTATAGTGGTTTCTTCAATGAACTTCCGCTGTTAATTTAAGGCAACATCTAGTTTATTTAATTTCCTTTTCTATTCAACTTCTTTTTTTATTTAAGAAAAGAAACCATTATACCTTAACGATCTATTTAGAAAATAAATAAGAAAGAAAGCTGAATAAAAAAGAAAATGAATAAAATAGAAGTTGAATAAAATTAAAAATGGAAGTTCATTCAAGAAACCACTATACCTTAACGGTCTATTTGGAAATTAAATAAAAATGGAAGTTGAATAAAAAATAGAATTGAATAAAAATGGAAGTTGCATAAAATTGAAATTGAAATTGCATAAAAATGGAAGTTGAATAAAATTAAAAATGGAAGTTCATTCAAGAAACCACTATATCTTAACAATCTATGTGGAAATTAAATAAAAAAGGAAGTTGAATAGAAAAGGAAATTGAATAGAAAAGTAACTTGAATAAAAATGGAAATTGAATAAAAATGGAAGTTGCATAAAAATAAAAATAGAATTTCATTCAAGAAACCACTATATCATAACGATCTATTTGGAAATTAAATAAAAAGGAAGTTGAATAAAAAATAGAATTGAATAAAAATGGAAGTTACATAAAATTAACAAATGGAAGTTGAATATAAATAAAAATGGAAGTTGAATAAAAATAAAAATGGAAGTTCATTCAAGAAGCCATAATACCTTAACGATTGAATAAATATGGAAATTGAATAAAAATGAAAGTTGCATAAAATTAAGGTATAGTGGTTTCTTGAATAAACTTCCATTTTTATTTTTATGCAACTTCCATTTTTATTCAATTTCCATTTTTATACCTTAATGATCTATTTGGCAATTAAATAAAAAAGGATGTTGAATACAATTAAAAATGGAAGTTCATTCAAGAAACCACTATACCTTAACGATCTATTTGGAAATTAAATAAAAAAGAAAGTTGAATAAAAATGGAAGTTGCATAAAATTAAAACTGGAAGTTAATTCAAGAAACCACTATACCTTAACGATCTATGTGGAAATTAAATAAAAAATAAAAATAGAAGTTGCATAAAATTAACAATGGAAGTTCTTTCAAGAAACCACTATACCCTAACAATCTATTTGGAAAGTAAATAAAAAAGGATGTTGAATAGAAAAGTAAATTGAATAAAAATGAAATAAAAATGGAAGTTGCATAAAATTAACAATGGAAGTTGAATAAAATTAAAAATGGAATTTAATTCAAAAAATGGAAGTTGAATAAAAATAAAAATGGAAGTTCCACAAAATTAAAATGGAAGTTCATTCAAGAAACCACTATACCTTAACAATCTATTTGGAAATTGAATAAAAATGGAAGTTGCATATAATTAAAAATGGAAATTCATTCAATAAACCAGTATAACTTAACGATCTATTTGGAAATTGAATAAAAAAGAAACCACTATACCTTAACGATCTATTTGGAAATTAAATAAAAAAAAGAAGTTGAATGGAAAAGGAAATTGAATAAAAGTTAAAAAAAGAAGTTGAATAGAATAGGAAATTGAATAAAAATAAAAATGAAAATAGATGTTGAATAAAAATGGAAGTTGAATAGAAAAGGAAATTAAATAAAAATGGAAGTTGCATAAAATTAACAATGGAAGTTCATTGAAGAAACCACTATTCAACTTCCATTTTTAATTTTTTGAAAGAACTTCCATTTTTAATTTTATTCAACTTCCAGTTTTATTCAATTTTCCTTTTCTATTTAATTTCCACATAGATCGGTATAGTGCCTTCTTGAATGAACATCCACTTTCAAATAGATTGTTAAGTTATAGTGGTTTCTTGAATGAACTTCCACTGTTAATCTTACTCAACTTCCATTTTTATACAACTTCCTTTCTATTCAACTTCTTGTTTTTTTTCAACTTCCATATCTACTCAACTTCCTTCGTTTTATCAATTTCCAAATAGATCGTTAAGGTATCATGGGATCATGAATGAATTTCGATTTTTATTCAAATTCAACTTCCAATGTTAATTTTATTCAATTTCCATTTTCATTTTATTCATCTTGCATTTTATTCAACTTCCTTTCCTGTTCAACTTCCATTTATATTTTTATTCATTTTTCATTTTTATTTTTATTCAACTTCCATTTTTATTCAACATCCATTTTTATTCAACTTCCTTTTTTATTTAATTTCCAAATAGAGCATTAAGGTATAGTGGGATATTGAATGAACTTTCAATTTTAATTTTATGAAACTAAAAATGGATGTTGAATAAAAATAAAAAATGAAGTTGTATAAAATTAACAATGTAAGTTCATTCAAGAAACCATAATACCTTAACGATCTATTTGGAAATTGAACAGAAAAGGAAATTGAATAGAAAAGGAAATTAAATAAAAACAAAAATGGAAGTTGAATAAAATTAAAAATTGTAGTTCATCCAATAAACTACTATACCTTAACGATCTATGTGGAAATTAAATAGAAAAGGAAGTTGAATAAAAATGGAAGTCGAATAAAAATGGATGTTGAATATACTTAAAAATGGAAGTTCAATAAAAAAAAAAACTGGAAGTTCATTCAAGAAACCACTATACCTTAACGATCTATTTGGAAATTAAATAAAAAAGAAAATTGATTGAAATTGTAAGTTGAATAAAAATGGAAGTTCTTTCAAGAAACCACTATACCATAACGGTCTATTTGAAAATTAAATAAAAAATGAAGTTGAAGAAAAATGGAAGTTGAATAAAATTAACAATGGAAGTTCATCCAATAAACCACTATACCTTAACGATCTATTTGGAAATTAAACAAAAAAAGAAGTTGAATAGAATAGGAAATTGAAAATTGCATAAAATTAACAATGGAAGTTCATTCAAGAAACCACTATACCTCAACGATCTATTTGGAAATTAAATAAAAAAAGGAAATTGAATAAAAAAGGAAGTTGAATAGAAAAGTAACTTGAATAGAAAAGTAATGTGAATAAAAAACAATAATACCTTAACGATCTATTTGGAAATTAAATAAAAAAGGCAGTTAAATAGAAAGGGAAATTGAATAAAAACAAAAAATGGAAGTTGCATAAAATTAACAATGGAAGTTCATTAAAGAAACCACTATACGTTAACGATCTATTTGGAAATTAAATAAAAAAAAGTTGAATAAAAATGGAAGTTGAATAAAATAAAAATAGAAGTTGCATAAAATTAATAATGGAAGTTTATTCAAGAAACCACTATAACTTAACGATCTATTTGGAAACTAAATAAAAAAGGAAGTTGAATAAAAATAAAAATGGAAGTTGTATGAAATTAAAAATGGAAGTTGGATAAAAATGGAAGTTAAATAGAATTAACAATGGAAGTTCATTCAAGAAACCACTATAACTTAGCGATCTAACATCCATTGGTTTCTTGACTGAACTTCCATTTTTAATTTTATGCGACTTCCATTTATATTTTTATTCAATTTCCATTTATATTTTTCTAGTGGTTTATTCAACTTCTATTTTTATTCACTTTCATTTTCTAATGAACTTCCAAATAGATCGTTATGGTATAGTGGTTTCGTAAATGAACTCTATTCAACTTCCTTTCCAAATAGATCGTTAAGATATAGTGGTTTCTTGAATGAACTTCTATTTTTATTTTTATGCAACTTCCATTTTTATTCAATTTCCATTTTTATTCAATTTTCTTTTCTATTCAACTTCATTTTCTATTTCATTTCCAAATAGATCGTTAAGGTATAATGGTTTCTTAAACTTCCTTTTTTATTTTTATTCAACTTCCATTTTAATTCAATTTCCTTTTGTATTCAACTTCCATTTTTATTCAATTTCCTTTTTCATTCAACTTCGATTTTTATTCAATTTCATGTTCTATTCAACTCTCCTTTTTTTCTTTAATTTCCAAATTGATCGTTAACGTATGGTGGTTTCTTGAATGAACTTTCATTTTTATTTTTATGCAACTTTCATTTCTATTCAACTTCCTTTTTTATTTAATTTCCACATTAATCGTTATGGTATAGTGGTTTCTTGAAAGAACTTCCATTTTTGTTCAATTTCCTTTTCTATTCAACTTCTTTTTATATTTAATTTTCAAATAGATCGTTAAGGTATAGTGGTTTCTTGAATTAAATTTCATTGTTAATTTTATGCAAATTTCATTTTTATTTTTATTCATCTTCTGATTTTATCCAATTTCCTTTTTATTCAAGAAACCACTATATCTTAATGATTTATTTGGAAATTAAATAAAAAAGGAAATTGAATAAAAAAGGAAGTTGAATAGAAAAGAAAATTATAAAAAAAAAATACGTTCAATAGAAAAGGAAATTGAATAAAATTTGAGTAAAAACGGAAGTTGAATGGAAAAGAGAATTGAGTAAATATGGAAGTTGAATAATAATAAAATTGGAAGTTGAATAGAAATAAAAATGGAAGTTGCATAAAATAATAATGGAAGTTCATTCAAGAAAACACTATACCTTAACAATCTATTTGGAAAGTAATTAAAAAAGGAAGTTGAATAGAACAGAAAACCTTAATGATCTATTTGGAAGGTAAATAAAAAGGAAGTTGAATAGAAAATGGAAGTTGAATAAAAAAGGAAAGTGCATTCAAGAAACCACTATACCTTAACGATCTATTTGGAAATAAAATAAAAATATAAATGGAAGTTGCATGTAATTAAAAATTGAATAACAATAGAAATTCAATAAAAATAAAACTGGAAGTTGCCTTAAATTAACAATAGAAGTTCATTCAAGAAACCACTATACTTTAACGATCTATTTGCAAATTAAAGAAAAAAGGAAGTTGAATAGAAAACGAAATTGAATAAAAATGGAAGCTGAATAAAATGGAAATTTAATAAAAAATGAAGTTGAATACAATTAACAATGGAAGTTCATTCAAGAAACTACTATACCTTGACGATCTATTTGGAAATTAAATAAAAAAAGAAGTTGAATAGAAATGGAAATTGAATAAAAATGGAAGTTGAATAAAAATAAAAATAGAAATTGCATAAAATTGACAATGGAAGTTGAATAAAAAAGGAAATTGAATAAAAATAAAAATGGAAGTTGCATAAAATTAACAATGGAAGTTATTTCAAGAAACCACTATATCTTCACGATCTATTTGGAAATTAAATAAAAAAGAAAGTTGAATAAAAATAAAAATTGAAGTTGCATAAAATTAACAGTGGAAGTTCTTTCAAAAAACCACTATAACTTAATGATCTATTTGGAAATTAAATAAAAAAATAAGTTGAATAGAAAATAGAATTGATTAAAAATGGAAGTTCATTCAAGAAACCACTATATCTTAACGATCTATTTGGAAATTAAAAAAAAAAAAGAGAAAGTTGAATAGAAAAGGAAATTTAATAAATATAGAAGTTGCCTAAAGTTAACAATGGAAGTTCATTCAAGAAACAACTATACCTTAACAATTTATTTGGAAATTAAGTTGAATAGAATAGGAAGTTGAATAAAAAAGGAAGTTGCATAAAATTAAAAATGGAAGTTCATTCAAGAAACCACTATAACTTAACGATCTATATGGAAATTAAATAAAAAAGAGGAAAATAGAAAAGGTTATTCAAGAAACCACTGTATCTTAACTATCTATTTGGAAATTAAATAAAAAAAGAAGTTCAATAGAAAAGGAAATTAAATAAAAATGGAAGTTGCATAAAATTACAATGGAAGTTCATTCAAGAAACCACTATACCTTAACGATCTATTTGGAAATTAAATAAAAAAGAAAATTGAATAAAAATGGAAGTTGCATAAAATTAACAATGGAAGTTCATTGAAGAAACCACTATACCTTAACAATCTATTTGGGAATTAAATATAAAAGGAAGTTGAATAGAAATTGAAGTTGAATAAAAATAAAATTGGAAGTTCATTCAAGAAACCATTATACCTTAACGATCTATTTTTGGAAATTAAATAAAAAAGGAAGTGGAATAGAAATTGAAGTTGAATAAAAATAAAAATAGAAGTTGAACAAAAATAAAAATGGAAGTTGTATGAAATTAAAAATGGAAGTTTATTCAAGAAACCACTATACCTTAACGATCCATTTGGAAATTAAATTTCCATCTCTATTCAACTTCTTTTTTTATTTTATTTCCAAATAGACCGTTAAGGTATAGTGGTTTCTTGAATGAATTTCCTTTTTTCTTTAATTTCCAAATAAATCGTTAAGGTATAGTGGTTTCTTAAATGAACTTACATTGTTAATTTTATGCAACTTCCATTTTTATTTTTATTCAACTTCCATTTTTATTCAATTTCCAAATATTTTTATTCAACTTCCATTTTTAATTTTATGCAACTTTCATTTTTATTTTTATTCAACTTCTATTTTTATTCAATTTCTTTTCTATTCAACTACCTTTTTTATTTTATTCAATTTCATTTTTTATTCAAACTTCTATTTTTATTTTTATTTTTATTCAATTTCCTTTTCTATTCAACATCTTTTTCTATTCAACTTCTTTTTTTATTCAATTTCCAAATAGATCGTTAAGGTATAGTGGTTTCTTAAATGAACTTCCATTTTCATTTTTGTTCTACTTCATTTTTTTATTAAACTTCCTTTTTTATTTAATTGCCAAATAGATCATTAAAGTATAGTGGTTTCTCGAATGAACTTCTATTTTTATTTTTATTCAACTTCAATTTTTACCCAACTTCCTTTTTTATTTAATACCCCAATAGATTGTTAAGGTATAGTGGTTTCTTGAATAAACTTCCATTTTTAATTTTATTCAACTTTCATATTTCTTCAACTTCCATTTTTATTTTTAATTTCCAAATAGATCGCTACAGTATAATGGTTTCTTGAATTAACTTCCATTGTTAATTTTATGCAACTTTCATTTTTATTTTATTTAACTTCCATTTTTATTCGATTTCTTTTTCTATTCAACTTCATTTTTTTATTTAATTTCCAAATAGATTGTTAAGGTATAGTAGTTTCTTGAATGAACTTCCAATGTTAATTATATGCAACTTCAATTTTTATTTTTATTCAACTTTCATTTTTATTTTTATTCAGCTTCCATTTATATTCGATTTCTTTTTCTATTCAACTTCTTTTTTTATTCAACTTCTTTTCTATTCAACTTCTTTTTTATTCAGCTTGCAAATACATCATTAAGGTATAGTGGTTTCTTGAATTAACTTCCACTGTTAATTTTATGCAACTTTCATTTTTATTTAATTTCAACTTCCATTTTTATTCAATTTTTAATTTTATGCATCTACCAGTTTTTGTTTTACGCAACTTCCTCTTTTTATTTAATTTCCAAATAGATCGTTAAGATATAGTGATTTCTTGAATGAACTTCCATTTTTATTTTTATGCAACTTCCATTTTTATTTTTATTCAACTTTTATTTTTATTGAGTTTCATTTTCCATTCAACTTCCTTTTTATTTAATTTCCACATAGATCGTTAAGTTGAATGAAATTAACAATGAAATTTAATTCAAGAAACCACTATATACCTTAACGATCTATGTGGAAATTAAATAAAAAAGGAAATTGAATAAAAATGGAGGTTGAATAAAAATGGAAAAGGAAGTTGAATAAAATTAAATGAAAATGGAAGTTGAAAAGAAAAGTAAATTGAATAAAAATGGAAGTTGAATAAAAATAAAAATGGAAGTTCATTTAAGAAGCCACTATACCTTAACGATCTATTTCAAAATTAAATAAAAAATGAAGTTGAGTAAAAATTAAATAAAAAAGGAAGTTGAATACAAATTGAAAATGGAAGTTCATTCAGGAAACCACTATACCTTAACTTCTATTTGGAAATTAAATAAAAAAAGAAGTTGAATAAAAAACAAAATTGAATAAAAAATGAAGTTGAATAAAAATAAAAGGGGAAGTTGCATAAAATTAAAAATCGAAGTTCATTCAAGAAACCACTCTACCTTAATGATCTATTTGGAAATTAAATAAAAATTGAAGTTGAATTGAAAAGAAAATTGAATAAAAATGGAAGTTGAATAAAAATAAAAATGGAAGTTGCATAAAATTAAAATGGAAGTTGAATAAAAATGAAAGTTCATTCAAGAAACCAGTATACCTTAACGATCTATGTGGAAATTAAATAAAAAAACTGTAATGCCCTCAAAATAATATATAAAACCCATCACTTTAGACATGCATTAATATAAGAGAAATCAACCATTTCTATTCATTGGAGTAGTTCTTACAACAGTATCACATGTTAACGACAAAAGCAAATACCCTACGGGCTTACAGCTTTCCAAGTCAACACTTGGTTACACAAAAGAAGAGTACTAACTCTATACAAAAGAAGCCCTTGGCTTGATATACATGTAATACAAACATAATAATCAAAAAGAAAGAGTCTTCAACTCTCATATCCATCCAAGCTACGTCCTTGGAGGTGGCATGCTACCTGTACCTGAAAATAATGTCCCATATAGGGTGAGTCAACGCCCAGTAGAGATATGCTAAACACAGTATGAGCAATAACTAAGACATTAGCAATTGATAAATGTTTAATTCCCATAAATCAATTCATAATTCATTTCCATTACATGACCACTATGTCCATGTTTCATTTCATTTTCCATTTCTTATCAAGTTCACAATTTACAACAACGGCTCAGAACCTGGCCAACAATTTACATGAGATAGAGACTCATATTAAACGTTTCCCATTTCACAATAGATAAGCATAAAAGCTATATCAACATCTCAACAGATAAGCATACAAGCTGTATCCACACTTCAACAGATAAGCATATGAGCTATATCAACACTTCCATAGATAAGCATATGAGCTATATCAACACTTCCATAGATAAGCATATGAGCTATATCAATACATTAACTGACAAGCATATGAGCTGTATCAGCGGAGTCCATCCCCTATCTCCTCCCTAACAACATCCGGTCTAGAGGTCCATCCACTATCTTCCCCTAAATCGTGGAGTGCATCCCCTATCTTCTCCCACACAACACAACGTATATACACATAGGTCATATACACAATCAATCAATACATAACGTCAATGTATTCTATCAACCGGCATACTCTATGACACATCCAATTGATTAGTTTTAGTTTGCCTAATCATCATGCATTGTCTACAACAATCAAAACTACCCTCCACGGGTAGCCCAAAGCAATTATTTCTAAACAGATAATAAAAGCTCCAACAGATAAAATATCAATGTTTTCAACAGTGAGCGATTAATAAATCCAACTCTACCATTTTACAATATAATGAGCCAATTTCATTATTTCCAACTCAATTCCAAATAACAATAATTTTTCCAAATTAATTATACCAATTATTTTATACAACAAATTAGGATTTTCTACCCCATTTCTCAACGTTGACCCAATGGTCTATATTTCAACAACCAACAACAATGTCATTATTTTGAAACCCAAAATACACATTTTAGAATAAAAATAACAAAACCCACTTTCAACATTTCCAAACCCTAACTTTCCAAAATCAACCATTTAACAAAATGCCCAAAAATCTAGGTCAAAACCCATAGTAGTTGTAACACGTCCGTGGGGGACCTCGCTACTACAGTTCGGACTCAATTTTGTGTCGCGGTTCTAAATCTGAACCAAAGAGTCCAACTCTGGCAAATCATTTTGAAGAAAAACTGATTTTTGAAAAGAAGTGCCAAACATGGACTGCTTTGCCAGATACAGAGTCGCCACCTAAATATTTTTAAAATGGGAAATTTAGGAAACCCTGACTCGGTGCCGAAGGCCACGTGTCCGTCATAACCAAAGTTGACTTGGCTCGGGAGCTTGGGTACGATCGGGGAAGGTCAGCTATGAGCACCCCCTTTCGCCCGGTCCAAGGACCGGCCTCTACTAACCATGATATCCAATTTTGAAAACCTTATGCGTTCTTATTCCGGTTATTAGCCTAGAATTACTATGTTATGCGCACAGCAAACAAGTATAGACTAGATTGCCCAATTTGGAAATAAGCATTGCATATCCGTCTTGTTTGGAAAACAGTTTGAAATTGCTACTCGCGAGTAGGCTAAAACACGGATTTCAATGAGTATTCCCAACTCGAGCAATCCAACCTCCACCCACGAGCATTCAAGCAGGTTATATCACATAAGCGACTAGCCTCATGGTAATCATCTTTGTCATGGCAACACTCACACACATGCGATATGCTAAAGCATAAAAGCTCACCTAGTACTCCAAGCCAAAAGCAGGCTTATTAGAAATCCATGCATGGACCTAAGCATCTTGAAATGTCTAATGCAACACATGCAAAGATGTAATCTAGGCAGCTCGGCTATCCTAAATATGGCATATGGAATGCTACAAATAACACGTATTCAATTTGGAATTGAAAGTACGATGCGATTTGTATGATGTGCGAGCCCGATGCATGTCAACAAATGCATGGATGCGCATGCATTGCATAAGGTATGCTAAATTAAATATGCCCTAATCTACCATCCTAAGCGAGGTAAATAAAAGGGAGAAAGAAATGGGGTTGGAAGACATACACACACTCACGCACACTTATTACAAATCGCCCTCACGGAGGGACCAAAATAATAATCTGATCCAAGAATAAATGAATAAATATTACAAATTCTAATTCTTGAATAAATAAATGTGAAATAAAAGAGGGCCCTGACCCTACGCCTCGGGATCTTGTGAATGATGCATGCTCGATGTCCGCCTTGCGGAAATCCGCACCGTGCCATCACTGTCTCTGTTTCACCGCCTCCACTGAAAATTGCCAAAGTCCCGAACACCTTCCAAATGCATTCCAAGATCGTCAGGCTAAAGTGAGTGGCCACCGCTTAGATTTACCACCGGTGGCGATGATCTTATCGGCACAAAAAGATTGCGGTCGGCACTATAGAGTGCCGGTCGGCACTAAATTCTGCGAGAGCAGTTTTGACAAACAAGCGAGACATCGATTGCATGGCATGGGTATTTAGGCATATGTATGCACCAAACAAGTCCCTTATCATGTTTGTGACTCAAAGGGACATGTATCTCGATTCCTTGAGCCATCAATCACGCACTTCCATGCATGATGGCCCAAAGAACCAAGTATGCAACTTTAATTTCAAATGAAATGCAATGCGAATGATCCAATGAAGGGGACTTAACCTCTATCACACTCACTTCAAGAGGCTAAGTATGCATGCTCATGCAAGGCAATCCTAAGCATGTGAAGCTAGGTATGCAACATGGACTATGCAACATACTTATGCAAAGGGTTCAAGCAAGCATTCAAGACAAGCATGCAAACCAATGAAAGGGTGGTCTTATACATGTCTTAGTCAACTCAAATGGCCCTAAATTCTCTGGGCAACATGCTCAGAAATGAAGGCTAGAATGCACACACACATGCATACAATTGTGGTCCAACACTTAGGCACAAACATGGCAACTCTCAAGCACACTTAAAGAGACCAAACATAGACTATGAGCATGCATTGTAAAGCTCTGAAAATCATGCTAAACATGGTGCGAACCAAGCAACAAAATAGGCTAAGCATGCATACAAATGGTCCAAGCATTAAGGCAAGCCAATGAGGCTTTGAACCACACTTAGCAAGACAATTATGGCATGCATTGACCAACCCAAAACAGATTTTCAGCATGCAAAATACACCCAAAACCCCCTCATGGCAGCCCCAAAATACACTAATCATGGAAGCATACACAAGGCCTATTCTTAGGCATAGAAGGACACACCTTTAAAGCATGAAAGAGATGAAAAAATGAACATGTGAGCATGGATTAGGGTCTGAAATAGCATGTAAGAGGGTTCCAAACCCTTGAAATCATGGAGGCAATGCATCCTACACATGCACCTACTTGAGGCTAGCAAGCCAAAATGCAAAGTGACTATATAAGGCATGTCATGGATGGCCTAAATAACCAAAAACAGATCTTATACATGACAAAATAAGCACATTTTCAGTGTATGACCAGCCACAAAAACAGAAGCAAGATAGGCTAAGAAAGCATGCAAGATTACGGTAAATCACATGGATTTCAAAGCAAGTAGCATAAGGATTATCCAAACAATGTTGAGCCCTTCAACAATGTTGAAGAAGGGCTCAAAATAAGCCTACTCTTAGCTTACATCATGCTCTGAAACAGATTATACATTAGTCAAAAATAGCATGCAAAGATCATGGCATACAAGGGGTATTGAGATAGGTGCTAGATGCAGCCACCAAATGGCAAGGGGTCCTCAATCAAACATGAAGAGGACCCCAAAACAAGACTATTTGAAGTTTGGGTCGGAGCCCAAAAGTGCTTGCAACTAGGGCTAAGATATGAAGCAAGAAAAGGCTAGAAAGGGGAAGATGAAGACTTACCCTTGTAGACCAACAAACCAGCACCTCATGGACCAAGTTTTGGTGCTCCTAAGCTCTGAAAATGTCCCCCAAGTCGTTGGTATGGAGTGTGTATGAGTTGTGCTATGGGTTGATGAAGGAATGGCCCAAGAACTATGGACTTTGGAAGTTGTATGGAAGAGATATGGAGAGAGGGGGTGGGATATATATGTATATATCGGATATACATATATATCTGCTGGTTTTGTTTCAAAGCTCCCAACCCTTGCTCAAGGGAGGAGAGGTGCTTATATAGGCAAGTATAAGCACTAAACTTAGAAGGCTAAGTTAAGGAAAGGGTCAAGGGGTTCAAAGGGAGGTGCAAGGCTTCTTGGAGAAGCTAATCTGGTGGCCAAGCTTCTCCAAGAAGCTTGGCCAAGGTTCAAGCTCCTAGAGGAGAGGGGGTCAAAGGGCTCATAAGGGTGCAAAATAGGCACATGTATGCACGTGGGTCGAGTTCTGTGCACTCCAGTGGCACAGGTGGCATGCACCAGCTTGGGGGTGCAAAGGGTTCAACCCGGCCAGCCAATTTGATTTTCAGCCAAAATAAAGTGCCGGTCGGCACTCTTTTCTGCCGGTCGGCTAAATAGAGTGCCGACATATGATTCCTTGGTCAAAACATGGCTGGTGGGTATGCAAATCGAAGCCCCGGAAGTTAGCTTTCCAATGGCGCAAACCTTGCATCAAAATTCCTCCTGTGCAAAAAGTTATGCCCTTTTCCGTAAAGTCGCGCAGACTCGATCCACCGGATGATCCTGCTTCAACCCAACATATCTCCTCCACCGGACTTGGCTCTGGGAGATTCTTGAGTACAAAGTGAAGCCCCGGAAGTCTTCTTTCCAATGATGGTGGCCTCATAGCTTAACTCCAAGTATTGAATTGAATAAGCCCGATTTAGCGAGAGCTGCTCGATTCCCTTCTACCCGGATCTTTGCCAATCTTCTCCCAAACCGGTTTCTCCTCTCCTTTCCTCTTTTCTTCAACTCCAAACCCTTAAACAAAGTGTTTGGGAAGATTTGCCTCTCTTCTTGCGAAGAATTGAACTGTGCCCTGCACATCTCTCAACACCGAGCAAACTATCAAGAATGCCCAAGTCTTGAGGCGGTCAAAAATGGGGTGTCTCTGATTTGCCCTCTTTGTGAGAACTCGAAAGTCATAACAATGACGGGAGTGAATGTCAAAGCCCCGGACGACCCATTTTGACAAGGCGAAGACTTGGACAAACAAACAAAATATCGATAAATAAATGGTTGTGCCAAGTCGCCTCGTATCCCTTTGCAAGGAATCAAACCCGGCGTAGTTAGGCGGGATGCAAAGTGATGCACAATGCAAGTGCATAACTTATGATCATGTAAAGGATCTTTATGAAGCACACATGCAACAGTTTAAGCTAGCATACACGACTACACTACAATGCGAGAAAGGATGTAAGAGAATTATGCGATTCTCACGAACATGTCGTTAGATACACAAAAGTGAGCGAAGTGTGATAGATACACTAAGTGGACAAACACGTGTGATGGATACACCAAAGTGAAGAGAGTGTGATGGATACACTATATGACTAAAGTGTGGTTGATACACTAAGTGAAGCAAAGTGTGACAGATACACAAAGCAAAAGCAGTGTGATGGATACACTAAGCAAATATGTGGTAGATACACTAAGCGAATGTGTGTGATGGATACACAAAGGGGCATGTGATAGATACAAAAAGTGAATGTGTGTGGTAGATACACAAAGGGGTATGTGATGAGATACAAAAAGTGAATGTGTGTGGTAGATACACAAAGCGAAAGTGTGTGATTGATACACAAAGCGGCGTGTGATCGATACATAAAGCAAAAGTGTGTGATTGATACACAAAGCACAAAGCGTGTGTGATTGATACACAAAGAGAGCGTGTGTGATTGATACACAAAGCGAGTGTGGTGAGCACGTGTGTGTGATTGATACACTAAAAGCGAACACAGAGTGTGATAGATGCCTTTGAGTGAGCAGTGTGATTGATACACTAAAAGTGAACACAAAGTGTGATAGATGCCTTGAGTGAGCAGGAGTATGATTGATATACTAAAAGTGAACACAAAGTGTGATAGATGCACTTAGTGAACAAGTATGATTGATATACTAGAGGTGAACACGAAGTGTGATAGATGCACTTAGTGAATAAGTATGATGGATATACTAAATGTGAACACGAAGTGTGATAGATGCACTTAGTGAGCAGGGTATGATTGATATACTAAAAGTGAACACGAAGTGTGATAGATGCACTTAGTGAGCGAGTATGATTGATATCTTGAGGGTGAACACGAAGTGGGATAGATGCACTTAATGAGCAGGGTATGATTGATATACTAAGGGTGAACACGAAGTGTGATAGATGCACTTAATGAGCAGGGTATGATTGATATCTTGAGGGTGAACACGAAGTGGGATAGATGCACTTAATGAGCAGAGTATGATTGATATACTAAGGGTGAACACGAAGTGTGATAGATGCACTTAGTGAGCAGGAGTATGATTGATATACTAAAGGTGAGTGAAGTGTGTGATTGATACTTGAATGCAATGAAGTGTGTGATTGATACTTGAATGAAATGAAGTGTGTGATTGATACAATGAATGAAATGAAGTGTGTGATTGATACTGCGGATGCAATGAAGTGTGTGATAGATACACTAAAGTGAGAATGGGTGTGATAGATACATAAAATGATAATGTGTGTGATTGATACGAAATGAGGATGTGTGTGATAGATCTGAAAATGAGAATGAAATGTAATTGTTGCACTAAATGAGAATGTGCGTGATAGATACACAAAATGAGTGAATATGTGCGTGATAGATACACAAAATGAGAATGTGTGTGATAGATACACAAAATGAGAATGTGCGTGATAGATACACAAAATGAGTGAATATGTGCGTGATAGATACACAAAATGAGAATGTGTGTGATAGATACACAAAATGAGAATGTGCGTGATAGATACACAAAATGAAAGAAGTGTGATTGATACACTAAATGAGAATGAAGTGTGATTGATACACTAAGGCAAATGAAATGTGTTAGATACACTAAGTGGAGCAAATGATTTGTGTGTGATAGATACACGAAGTGAATGGGGTGTGATTGATACACTAAAGCAAATAAAGTGTGTTAGATACACTGAGTGAAAGACGTGTGATTGATACACGAAGGGAATGAGGTGTAATTGATACACTATTCTGGCTTGAAGTAGACTTGATCTTGAGCTTGAAGTAGAGGTACACTCATACTTCGGAGCACTGGCAAGGCCTGAAGAGGTACACACGGGATGTAGTCTCGGAATTTACTGAAGGTGAAACACACTCAGATGCTTCAATTTTCCCTCTTTTCTTTTGCTTTGCAGTCTGGAACCTATATAGCTTCAGATAGGTCCTGGTTCTACTGTTCACACTTATCGGGGGTGAACCCTGCAGTTTTATGAAAGAACGAATCTATTTTGTACAAATGTGGAGAATGGCACGGCACTCTGAGCACAAGATGATTTGATTTTGAAATTGAAATTGAGTTCTCAACTGGGCATTGAGTCTCTGTTGGACACACGCACCACGACTCAACACGGAAATAAAAGAGACATAACCTAGACACATCGAGTGACACTCGAGACGACTCAAAAGCGAGAATCGAGACAAACAAAAGAACTCGACACTCAAACGTGCACAGGGGGCCTGTTTCACCGGGTATTATTTCCCACCCTTTCTCATTTGTGATTCTCACATCACTCGGCCCTCAAGCTCTATTTTTCTGAAGAAGCCCCTTTCCCACTTTTTCTCTCATCGCGCACCTCTCTATTCTTCAATCTCTCATTTTCATCCCTCCCAGGTGGTTGGCGGATAGACAAGGAGTTGCGGGCTTTTGCCCCTAGCATTACGCTAGATTCTTTTCTTCTGCTAGCAGTGAACTTTCCCACAGAGGGTTGTGCCACAGTGGGTGTGTAGCAAATCCACAGCTAACATCGGTTGATGATGCCTATTTGAGTTTGGGCGTGGTTAGATCTGTCCGGATGAGGAAGTGGAACATCTTGATCCATTCCAATTCGTGCCGCACTTGACTTAATACCTCATTGCTTGGAGGGTTAGAGAGCTTTCGACCCTTTGTTGTTGACTTGATTGTGCCCTTTCGCAAGTATCTTGTGACGGGGAAAGACAGAAGCGACTCAAGCTGTGCCCCTAGTTCATCATTTTGACCATTTTTTTTGGTTTTAAAACAATTTTGATCAACATGAAAGTTAGATTAACATGCTTATTCAACTTTTTGATTTTGAAAATCATGCAAGTTAGTAGTGAGCATTGAAAATTTTCCTTTTTGGTCCAAGAAAATGGTCGATTTTGGAAAAAGGGAATATTTTTCGAGAATTAGTCAACCTCGGTAAAAATTCTCAAAACTATTTTTGCAAACGGCCAATGCTCAACAAGCACGGAACGTACTCTTGAGATGCGCAACCTCGGATCCATAAGCAATGGAAAATTGCCCCTTGTCTGAAGGACACTACATGGCAACGGAAAGTTGCCCCTTGTTTGGAGTGACACCACGACGTGTTGAATGGCAACGGAAAGTTGACCCTTGTTTGGATGGTGGCGCAGCACATTGTAGTCGATCCTCGGGCGATGAACACAACCGGACTCTCGATCTGAGAGAAGACAAAGATGACCAGAACCATCGCATGGGCCTAATCGAATTTGAATTGTTTTCTGGTGGACTTCAAGATGAAGTTGCCTCGTATCCCAAACATGGGAATCAAGCCTTCGTAGTTCGGGGTTAAGGTACACTCGGGTATTTAACCTCTCCTTTTTATGCTCTAACTTTTGCCAAAGCGCCTATTGCGAGTTTTCGACCTTGCGAGCTTTGTTTCTTTCCTTTTCAATTATTTTTCATTTCTACTCTTTTTTTCCTTTTCTTTTAGGCTCTAACTTTTGCCAAGGCGCCCGATCGGGTTTTCGACCTTCTTGAGCTTCTTTTCTTTTTTTATTTCTTTTTGTATCTTTTTTCTTTTCCTTTTGTATGTATTTTTTGCTTGCTCTAACTTTTGCACAGGTCGCCCTTAGGGTTTTAAGACGTGAGCCTCTCAAAGGGTAAAAGTGTAACAAGTCCATGCCAAATGGTTTTTGAGATTGAAGCCATCCGTATCCAAGAGAGTGGCTGTTGCATCGATTTGCAGAAGGATCCATCTTCGGCTCTTCGAGCACATCGGACATTTGTGCCCCTAGTTCGAGGGGTGTTTCTGATCTGGCCTTGCAAGCTTCTTCTGATGAGGTATGATCTTCTTGATCTGACTTTCTTTGCCTCTAATTCATAGGCTGCTTTGAATTTGGCCACACAGGCCTCACATTGTGATTGACCTTGGAACATTCGGATTAGAAGTTCAAGGTTTGAAGGCAAGGACTCAAGTCTCGAGGTTGAGAGCGATCCTAAGCTGCGCAATCTTAAGCGCGATTCCACACATGTCTTCGCAGGACCACGCAAAACATTTTTGAAAGTTTTAAAGAAAGCGACAAATCGCTCGCGCTGAAGACAGTGTAGAACCAATCTGGATCAAAGCTAGGATCCTTCGAGACTCACACTAACAAGTATGATTTCATTCATTAAGGGCTTATGCGCCTCTCTTTCTCTCAATTTGATCAAAGTTTTGCAAATCCCGAGAATTCCTCCTCTTTGTTTTTATCACAATATTTGAAAAAAGTTTTGGAAAACTTAGGTCGATGCAATGAATTCAAGGCACGAAAAAGACGACTTCTAGTCAAATCGCCATCTCATTTAGAACTTCTGGCACACCTGGCAGAAGGCAGAAGCGAACACAAGAGTGTGAAAATCACTGCTGTTCATTTAGAATCTGTTGACACAACTGGCTCCCTGGCAGAAACAGACTCAAAACAAAATGAAAAGATAGCTACGAAACAAAAATGGTGATGCCCGAGATAACACCCCCGGAATCACCCGACCTTTGTACACCAGGACTGACTCGATACAACAAGACAAACCTTTAATCAAAAAGACTGACTCAAAACAAAGAGACAGACTCAAAACAAGACTACATAGTTGACTCAATACTCAAGTCAGAAACTACAAAACTAGCATTCGCAAATTCTCAAAACAGTCGTGCCACGCCACATCTGGAGTAATTTGAACTACGCGCAGTGGTTCATCCCCGATCATATCGTATTATCCCCAAGTTCCGACCCGGTGGACGATAGACCTTCTTGGTGGTGCGGTGATGGCGTTGTTGTCAAACAAATCTTGTACATCATGGCGCGCAGACGAAAGCGACTATCGGTCTCATGACCGGTTTGTTGATGGTACGCCTGATGCCAGTCTGTCATGCTTTGGAGGGAGAGGATCGTAAAGGCCGTTGTTCCAATGGTTTGAATGTCCTTTCGGATTAGGACCTCTAGAGCCTTTGACAAAGGCATATGAAGTGGGGTGAAAACCCTCTTGACTCGAGGTGGATATTTGGTTTTCAGGAGCTACTTAGGACGCCGGTGAATGGGGTAGCTTTTTGTGATGTAGTGTTGGTGACCATGCCCACTTGAAGATCTTGCAATGCATCACCATTGGTGGTCGCATTGACTGCGGAAAATGCCCTCTGAAAGCTCCTTCTCCTGATCAATAAGGCCTTGTTTCATAGCATCTTCGATCTGTACTCCCATCTCATGTAAGTCTGAAAAGGTGGGGAAGGGGACTACTATCATCTTTTGCATTAACTTCGGCTGAAGATTGCGCACAATCATCCGAATCTGGTCTTTATCCGTCGGCCTAGCGGCCATCATTGAGCCCTCCAACGGGTTACAAAGTCAGAGAAGCTCTCTTTCGGCTCTTGCCTGGTTGTCTCAAGATCACGGGTTGTGATCTCGATCTGGGTATTGTATGAATATTGTGCGACGAAGGCCTCAGACATCTCCTCCCAGCTTCGTTTTACTGAGTCTTCTAGTTTGGCGTACCAGTTGGCCGCAATACCCGACAGGGTCCTGCTAAAGAGGGAGAGCTTCTGTAATCTTGTCAAGCCCATCGGGCGTAGAACATCTGAAAACAAACTTAGGTGGACCATGGGGTCCCCGGACCCATCAAATCGGTCAATGTGAGGCATCTTGAAACGATCGCAGCGTCCGCAATGCGTCGGTATATCCATCTTCGATATCGGGATGGACTTGACTCCTTGGGATTTCTTAAACATTTTTCCAACTTACTTGGCCAGGTCCGCTTGAACTCGAAGGAGAGTCGATACATTGATAGGCGTGGGCGCCTTGGATAGTCTTGATAGAATCGAGGCGGGTGGCGGATTGGAAGATCTGTATCCTCTTGGACATTTTGGACATTTGGCGTCTCCCAGTCTTTGGAGCTCTGTTGGGGAGAACTTGTTGTGAAGCGAACGCCGCTTTCTTTATTGCGGCAGTGATGAGCTCGGCTCTTGAGCCATAATTGCGACTTCTTGCTTGGAGAGAATTCGCTTGGCGGACGGCGTCTTCTTTGCATGAGTTTCATAGTTTCATGCATCGGCGCATCATTGCCTCTACCCCGACGTGATACATTGGTCCATCGGACCGGTATATCTATCCTGTGGTGTAAAGCGAGACCTCGGCACGACAATTCCATGGTGAGGGATAAGGGTTCTTGATTTGATAGCTTCTTTGACCCGTGCTTGATCGCCTTTTACTCGCCTTTGGCAATCAATCTCGACGACAAAGTCTACCAACGCAAATCCAATGTACCCGAGAGGATATTGGAGCCTTCAAGCTATGGTTCCAAGACTACCTATCAAAAGGGAAAAGCAGAGCGATATCTCGGCTCAACTTCACCAAAGCAGAATCTGGCGAGCTTGAGCAGTATTCTATTGCGATCACTGTTCCCCGAAATCATTGCCCCAAATCTGAATCTGATACCCGAGATATAATCGATTCTCAAAATCTTCGTCTGGTGCCCTTGATAGGATACAGACTTACAAGCTGGTATATGCATTCCCTGTAGGGATATACTCTAAAAGCATATAGCAAGTAAATGAGAACCAATACACCCCTATGTTGGGGTAGGGTTTCCCTGTCCTATTTTGTCAGGAGCTAGGGGAGCTAGGGTTTCACTACATACGCAATGTTTCAAACAACCTATATCGGGTAAGCAACTTTGTCCTAGTTTGGAATGGTCACTACAGTTCGATATGCACTAGGTCGAATGGTTGAAAAGGGTGCCCGGTAAAACCGGGGTTTGTGTTCCCATCTTGGCGAGCCATAACCGGTCGATCTTATGGACATGCCTTGACAAGACAAGCCTCCGAGAAACCGTTCAGAATAGCAGATGACCAACACGGTGTCCTAGGCGCACCAATGCACATGCAATGCAAAAGAAACACATAAGTGAAATCAAAGCAGATATCACGAGTTCGAGTCAAGCTCTCTAAAATCCCAGGAGTCGCGAGAAGCGTAACACGTCCATGGGGACCTCGCTACTCTGATTCGGACTCAATTTTGTGTCGCGGTTCTAAATCTGAACCAAAGAGTCCAACTCGCAAATCATTTTGAAGAAAAATGATTTTTGAAAAGAAGTGCCAAACATGGACTGCTTTGCGGAATCTGAGTCGCCACCTAAATATTTTTAAAATGGGAAATTTAGGAAACCACGACTCGGTCAAGAATACGTGTCCAATCATAACCAAAGTTGACTTGGCTCGGGAGCTTGGGTGCGATCGGGAAGGTCAACTATGAGCACCCCTTTCGGGTCCAAGGACCGCCTCTAACCATGATATCCAATTTTGAAAACCTTATGCGTTCTTATTCGGTTATTAGCCTAGAATTACTATGTTATGCGCCGACAAACAAGTATAGACTAGATTGCCCAATTTGGAAATAAGCATTGCATATCCGTCTTGTTTGGAAAGCAGGTTTGAAATTGCTACTCATGAGTAGGCTAAAACACGGATTTCAATGAGTATTCCCAACTCGAGCAATCCAACCTCCACCCACGAGCATTCAAGCAGTTATATCACATAAGCACTAGCCTCATGGTAATCATCTTTGTCATGGCAACACTCACACATGCGATATGCTAAAGCATAAAAGCTCACCTAGTACTCCAAGCCAAAAGCGAAGCTTATTAGAAATCCATGCATGGACCTAAGCATCTTGAAATGTCTAATGCAACACATGCAAAGATGTAATCTAAAGCTCGGCTATCCTAAATATGGCATATGGAATGCTACAAATAACACGTATTCAATTTGGAATTGAAAGTGCGATCGGTTGTATGATGTCTTGAGCGATGCATGTCAACAAATGCATGGATGCGCATGCATTGCATAAGGTATGCTAAATTAAATATGCCCTAATCTACCATCCTAAGGTAAATAAATAAAGGGAGAAAGAAATGGGGTTGGAAGACATACACACACTCACGCACACTTATTACAAATACGCCCTCACGGAGGGACCAAAATAATATCTGATCCAAGAATAAATGAATAAATATTACAAATTCTAATTCTTGAATAAATAAATGTGAAATAAAAAGGGCCACTGACCCTACGCCTCGGGATCTTGTGAATGATGCATGCTCGATGTCCGCCTTGCGGAAATCCATACGTGCCACTTCTTTGTCTCATTTCTTTGCCTCACAGAAAATTGCCAAAGTCCCAGAACACCTTCCAAATGCATTCCAAGATCGTCATAGGCTAAAGTGAGTGGCCACCGCTTAGATTTACCACCGGGCCGATGATCTTATCGGCACAAAAGATTGCCGGTCGGCACTATAGAGTGCCGGTCGGCACTAAATTCTGCGAGAGCAGTTTTGACAAGCAATGAGACATCGATTGCATGGCATGGGTATTTAGGCATATGTATGCACCAAACAAGTCCCTTATCATGTTTGTGACTCAAGGGACATGTATCTCGATTCCGAGCCATCAATCACGCACTTCCATGCATGATGGCCCAAAGAACCAAGTATGCAACTTTAATTTCAAATGAAATGCAATGCGAATGATCCAATGAAGGGACTTAACCTCTATCACACTCACTTCAAGAGGCTAAGTATGGATGCTCATGCAAGGCAATCCTAAGCATGTGAAGCTAGGTATGCAACATGGACTATGCAACATACTTATGCAAAGGGTTCAAGCAAGCATTCAAGACAAGCATGCAAACCAATGAAAGGGTGGTCTTATACACGACTTAGGCAACTCAAATAGGCCTAAAATCGTTGGCCAACATGCTCGAAATGAGGGCTAGAATGCACACACACAGGCATACATTTGTGGTCCAACACTTAGGCACAAACATGGCAACTCTCAAGCACACTTAAAGAGACCAAACATAGACTATGAGCATGCATTGTAAAGCTCTGAAATTCATGCTAAACATGGTGCGAACCAAGCAACAAAATAGGCTAAGCATGCATACAAATGGTCCAAGCATTAAGGCAAGCCAATGAGGCTTTGTACCACACTTAGCAAGACAATTATGGCATGCATTGACCAACCCAAAACAGATTTTCAGCATGCAAAATACACCCAAAACCCCCTCATGGCAGCCCCAAAATACACTAATCATGGAAGCATACACAAGGCCTATTCTTAGGCATAGAAGGACACACCTTTAAAGCATGAAAGAGATGAAAAAATGAACATGTGAGCATGGATTAGGGTCTGAAATAGCATGTAAGAGGGTTCCAAACCCTTGAAATCATGGAGGCAATGCATCCTACACATGCACCTACTTGAGGCTAGCAAGCCAAAATGCAAAGTGACTATATAAGGCATGTCATGGATGGCCTAAATAACCAAAAACAGATCTTATACATGACAAAATAAGCACATTTTCAGTGTATGACCAGCCACAAAAACAGAAGCAAGATAGGCTAAGAAAGCATGCAAGATTACGGTAAATCACATGGATTTCAAAGCAAGTAGCATAAGGATTATCCAAACAATGTTGAGCCCTTCAACAATGTTGAAGAAGGGCTCAAAATAAGCCTACTCTTAGCTTACATCATGCTCTGAAACAGATTATACATTAGTCAAAAATAGCATGCAAAGATCATGGCATACAAGGGGTATTGAGATAGGTGCTAGATGCAGCCACCAAATGGCAAGGGGTCCTCAATCAAACATGAAGAGGACCCCAAAACAAGACTATTTGAAGTTTGGGTCGGAGCCCAAAAGTGCTTGCAACTAGGGCTAAGATAGGTAGCAAGTAAAGGCTAGAAAGGGAAGATGAAGCCTTACCCTTGTAGACCAACAAAGCAGCACCTCATGGCCCAAGTTTTGGTGCTCCTAAGCTCTGCATATGTCCCCCAAGTCGTTGGTATGGAGTGTGTATGAGTTGTGCTATGGGTTGATGAAGGAATGGCCCAAGAACTATGGACTTTGGAAGTTGTATGGAAGAGATATGGAGAGAGGGGTGGGATATATATGTATATATCGATATACATATATATCTGCTGGTTTTGTTTCAAAGCTCCCAACCCTTGCTCAAGGGAGAGGAGAGGTGCTTATATAGGCAAGTATAAGCACTAAACTTAGAGGCTAAGTTAAGGAAAGGGTCAAGGGGTTCAAAGGGAGGTGCAAGGCTTCTTGGAGAAGCTAATCTGGTGGCCAAGCTTCTCCAAGAAGCTTGGCCAGGGTTCAACTCCTAGAGAGAGAGGGGGTCAAAGGGCTCATAAGGGTGCAAAATAGGCACATGTATGCACGTGGGTCGAGTTCTGTGCACTCCAGTGGCACAGTGGCATGCACCAGGCAGGGGGTGCAAAGGGTTCAACCCGCCACCAATTTGATTTTGACCAAAATAAAGTGCGGTCGGCACTCTTTTCTGCCGGTCGGCTAAATAGAGTGCCGACATATGATTCCTTGGTCAAAACATGGCCGGTGGGTATGCAAATCGAAGCCCCGGAAGTTAGCTTTCCAATGGCGCAAACCTTTCATCAAAATTCCTCCTGTGCAAAAAGTTATGCCCTTTTTCGTAAAGTCGCGCAGACTCGATCCAACCGGGATGATCCCCTGCTTCAACCCAACATATCTCCTCCACCCGGACTTGGCTCTGGGAGATTCTTGAGTACAAAGTGAAGCCCCGGAAGTCTTCTTTCCAATGATGGTGGCCTCATAGCTTAACTCCAAGTATTGAATTGAATAAGCCCGATTTAGCGAGAGCTGCTCGATTCCCTTCTACCCGGATCTTTGCCAATCTTCTCCCAAACCAGTTTTCTCCTCTCCTTTCCTCTTTTCTTCAACTCCAAACCCTTAAACAAAGTGTTTGGGAAGATTTGCCTCTCTTCTTGCCGAAGGAATTGAACCTGTGCCCTGCACATCTCTCAACACCGAGCAAACTATCAGTAATGCCCAAGTCTTGAGGGCGGTCAAAAATGGGGTGTCTACAGTAGTGAGTAGGAATCCCTACCTCAAATTCGGAGCCCAAGGGAGGAAGATGAAGAAAACCAAAATGCTCCAAACTCCAAGATCCACGGATCAAAACGAAGCCCTCGACGATCAACACAACTTTTACAAAGGCCAAAGGGAAGGGAAACACTCTAACTAGATCAAAGCATAAGAGAAGGAGTTTCTAGAGAAAGGCTCTCAAAATCGAGTTTGGAAAAGTAAGAGAGAGAGAGAGAGAGAGAGAGAGAGAGAGAGAGAATGTAAAATGTCACACCCTCAAAAATAAACCCATAATATATAATATTAACATGCGTCATTATAAGAAAACAAAGAGTATTATTCCATTCATCAGAGTAAACTTATTAAAAGACATTACGTGTAATAAGGAAAGTAAATGCCCTACAGGCTTACATCTTTCCAAGCCAATACTTGGACACAAAAATATGAGTACTAACTCATTTACAAGTTAAGCCATTGGCTTGAGTCCTTACATGTAATATCAAGTAAAGCAAATAACAACTAATCTAAAATGAGTCTTCAACTCTAAGTCCTTCCAAGCTAATTCCTTGGAGGTAGCACATCACCTGAACCTGAAAATGATGTTCCCGTATAGGGTGAGCCACAGCCCAGTAGAGATATACTAAACCAAATATAAGTATTGAATAAAGCAATAGCATTCAATAGATGGTTAACACAAATTACAAATTTCATCATCATACTGTTTCATAACTATAATGTCCATGGCACGTTTTTCTTCTCAGTATTTGTTCAACTTTTCATTTATACCAATATGGCTCAGAACCTGGCCAACTATAACAGTGAGACTACATCCCACATTAACATTACTTCCAACATCAACAAATTTAATGAGACTAAGTCTCATACCAAAACACTTCCATACTTCCAATTTGATACACATGTTAGTGATGTATCGATAAAAAACCACTATA
Source organism: Camellia lanceoleosa (assembly GCA_025200525.1). NCBI lineage: Eukaryota > Viridiplantae > Streptophyta > Magnoliopsida > Ericales > Theaceae > Camellia > Camellia lanceoleosa. The sequence continues at coordinate 66,999 of JANUSC010000411.1, forward strand.
CCTTAATGATCTATTTGGAAATCAAATAAAAAAAGAAATTAAATAGAAAAGGAAGTTGAATACAAATGGAAGATGAATAAAAATAAAAATGGAACTTGCATATAATTAAAAATGGAAGTTGCATAAAATTAAAAAAGGAAGTTGAATAACAATGGAAGTTAATTCAAGAAACCACTATACCTTAACGATCTATTTGGAAATTAAATAAAAAAGGAAGTTGAATAGAGAAGGAAATTGAAAAAGTAAATTGAATAAATATGGAAGTTGAATAAAAATAAAAAAAGGAAGTTGAATAAAATTAAAAATGGAAATTGAATAAAAATAGAAGTTGCATAAAATTAACAATTGAAGTTCATTCAAGAAACCACTATACCTTAACGATCTATTTGAAAATTAAATAAAAAATGAAGTTGAATAGAAATGGAAATTGAATAAAAATGGAAGTTGTATGAAATTAAACCACTATACCTTAACGACCTATTTGGAAACTAAATAAAAAGAAGTTGAATAGAAAGGAAATTGAATAACAATGGAAGTTGAATAAAAAGGCGTTGAATAGAAAAGGTAATTGAATAATAATGGAAGTTCATTCGAGAAACCACAAAAATGGAAATTCAATAAAAGCAGAAGTTAAATAGAAAAGAAAATTAAATAAAAATGGAAGATGCATAAAAATAAAAATGGAAATTAAATAAAAAAGGAAAGATGAATAGAAAAAGAAATTAAATAAAAAGGGAAGTTGAATAGAAAAGAAAATTGAATAGAAATGGAAGTTGCATAAAAAAAAATGGAAGTTCATCCAATAAACTACTATACCATAACGATCTATTTGAAAATTAAATAAAAAAGGAAGTTGAATAGAAAAGAAGTTGAATAAAAATGGAAGATGAATAAATAAAAAAGGAAATTGCATAAAAATAAAAATGGAAGTTCATAAAATTAACATAGGAAAGTTCATTCAAGAAACCACTATACCTTAATGAATTATTTGGAAATTAAATAAAAAAGAAAGTTGAATAGAAAAGAAATTGAATAAAATTAAAAATCGAAGTTGAATAAAAAAGGAAGTTCATTTAAATTAAAAATGGAAGTTGCATAAAAAAGGAAGTTGAATAAAAATAAAAATGGAAGTTCATTCAAGAAACCACTATACCTTAACGATCTATGTGGAAAAATAAAAATTAAAATGGAAGTTGATTTCTTGAATGAACTTCCATTGTTAATTTTATTCAACTTCAATTTTTAATTTTATTCAACTTCTAGTTTTATCCAATTTCCTTTTCTATTCAACTTCCTTTTTTTATTTAATTTCCAAATAGATCGTTAAGGTATAGTGGTTTCTTGAATGAACTTCCATTATTAATTTTATGCAACTTTAATATTTAATTTTATTCAACTTCTAGTTTTATCAATTTCCTTTTCTATTCAATTTCCTTATTTCTTTAATTTCCAAATAGATCGTTACGGTATAGTGGTTTCTTGAATTAAATTCATTTGTTAATTTGATGCAACTTCAATTTTAATTTTATTCAACTTCTAGTTTTATCAATTTCCTTTTCTATTCAACTTCCTTTTTTATTTAATTTTCAAATAGATCGTTAAGGTATAGTGGTTTCTTGAATTAACTTCCATTTTATTTTCATTCAACTTCCATTTTTATTTTTATTCATCTTCGATTTATATTTAACTTCCTCTTATATTTAATTTCCATATAGACCGTTAATGCATAGTGGTTTATTGAATGAACTTCCATTGTTAATTTTTACGCAACTTCCATTTTTATTTTTACTCAACTTCCATTTTTAATTCAATTTCCTTTTCTATTTAACTTCCTTTTATATTTAATTTCCAAATAGATCGTTAAAATGTAGTGGTTTTTTGAATGAACTTCCATATTTTTATTTATTTTCATCTTCCGATTTTATTCAATCTTATTTAATTTCCAACTTCCTTTTTTATTCAATTTCCAAATTGATCGTTAAGGTATAGTGGTTTTTTTAATGAACTTTCAACTTTTTTTTTTTTTTATTATTTCCAAATAGATCGTTAAGGTATAGTGGTTTCTAAGAAACCACTATACCTTAACGATCTATTTGGAAATTAAATAGAAAAAGAAATTGAATAGAAAAGGAAAGGAAATTGGATAAAAAATGAAGTTGAATAAAAATAAAAAAGGAAGTTGCATAAAATTAAAAATGGAAGTTGAATAGAGAAGAAAATTGAATAAAAATAAAAATAGAAATTGAATAAATATAAAAATGGAAGTTGCATAAAAATAAAAATGGAAGTTGAATCAAGAAACCACTATACCTTAACGATCTATTTAGAAATTAAATAAAAATGGAAGTTGAATAGAAATCGAAATTGAATAAAAATGGAAGTTGAATAAAAATAAAAATGGAATTTAATTTTAGAAACCACTATACCTTAACGATCTATTTGGAACTTAAATAAAAAGAGGAAGTTAAATAGAAATGAAAGTTGAATAAAATTAAAAATGGAAGTTCGTTCGAGAAATCACTATACCTTAACGATCTATTGGAAATTAAAAAAAAAAAGAAAATTGAATAAAAAAAGAAATTGAATAAAAATGGAAGTTGCATAAAAAAGAAGTTAATAAAAATAAAAATGGAAGTTGCATAAAATTAACAATGGAAATTCATTCAAGAAACCATAATACCTTAACGATCTATTTGAAAATAAAATAAAAAAGGAAGTTAAATAGAAAAGTTAATTGAATAAAAATGGAAGTTGAATAGAATAAGAAATTGAATAAAAATAAAAATGGATGTTTCATAAAATTAAAAATGGAAGTTCATTCAAGAAACCACTATACCTTAACGATCTATTTGGAAATTAAAGGAAAAAGGAAATTGAATAAAAATAGAAGTTTAATTCAAAATGGAAGTTGCATAAAATTAACAATGAAAGTTTATTCAAGAAACCACTATACCTTAACGATCTATTTGGAAATTGAATACAAAAGGAAGTTGAATAGAATAGGAAATTGAATAAAAAGGAAGTTGAATAAAAAGGAAATTGAATAAAAATAAAGTTGAATAAAAATAATAATGTAAATTCATTCAAGAAAGGATCCCTTTTCTACTCAACTTCCATTTTTATTTAGTTGCATAAAATTAACAATGGAAGTTCCTTAAATAAATCGTTAAGGTATAATGGTTTTTCATTCAAGAAACCACTATAACTTAACGATATATTTGGAGATTAAATAAAATTAAAAATTGAATAAAAACGGAAGTTGCATAAAATTGAAAATGGAAGTTCATTGAAGAAACTACTATACAAATAGATCGTTGCATCAAAATTGAAAATGGAAGTTCAATAAAAAAAACCACTATACCTTAGCGACCTATTTGGAAATTAAAAAAAAAAAGAGGAAGTTGCATGAAATTAACAATGGAAATTCATCCAATAAACCACTATACATTAATGATCTATTTGGAAATTAAAGAAAAAAGGAAGTTGAATAGAAAAGGAAATTGATTAAAAACGGAAGTCGAATAAAAGTAAAAATGGAAGTTCATTTAAGAAACCATTATACCTTAATGATCTATTTGGAAATTGCATAAAAATGGATGTTGCATATAATTAAAAATGGAAGTTGAATAGAAGTTGAATAAAAATGGAAGTTGAATAAAAAATAAAAATCGAAATTTATTCAACAAACCACTATAACTTAACGAATTATTTGGAAATTAAATAGAAAAGGAAATTGAATAAAAATGAAAATAGAAGTTGCATAAAATTAACAATGGAAGTTGAATACAAATAAAAATGGAAGTTGAATAAAAATAAAAATGGAAGTTGAATACAAATAGAATGGAAGTTGAATAAAAATAAAAATGGAAGTTGAATAGAATAGGAAGTTGACTAAAAAATAAAAAAGGAAGTTCATTCAAGAAACCACTTTACCTTAACGATCTATTTGGAAATTAAATAGAAAAGGAAATTGAATAAAAATGGATGTTCGTAAAAATAAAAATGGAAGTTCATTCAAGAAACTACTTAACGATCTATTTGGAAATTAAATAAAAATGGAAGTGGAATAAAATTAAAAATGAAAGTTGCATAAAATTAACAATGGATGTTCATTCAAGAAACCACTATACCTTAACGATCTATTTGGAAATTAAATAAAAAAGGAAGTTGAATAGAAAAGGAAATTGAATAAAAATTGAAGTTGAATAGAAAAGGAAATTAAATAAAAATGGAAGTTAATTCAAGAAAGCACTATATTTTATTTCCAATTAAATCGTTAAGGTATAGGGGTTTCTGGAATAGAAAAGGAAATTGAATAAAAAAGGAAGTTGAATAAAAATGGAATTTGCATAAAATTAAAAATGGAAGTTCATCCAATAAACTACTATACCTTAACGATCTATTTGGAAATTAAATAAAAAAATGAAATTGAATAGAAAAGGAAATTGAATAAAAATTGAAGTTGAATAAAAATGGAAGTTGAATAGAAAATAAGGTATAGTGGTTTCAACTTCCATTTTTATTCAATAAATATGGAAGTTCAATAAAAATAAAACCGGAAACCACTATACCTTAACGATCTATTTGGCAATTAAAATAAAAAGGAAGTTGAATAGAGAAGGAAATTGAATAAAAATTTAAGTTGAATAAAAATAAAAATGGAAGTTGAATAAAAATGAAAGTTGAATAGGAAAGGAAATTGAATAAAAAAGGAAATTGAATAAAAATAAAAATGAAAGTTCATTTAAAAAACATTATAACTTAACGATCAATTTGGAAATTAAAAATGAAAGTTCATTCAATAAACCACTATACCCTAACGATCTATTTGAAAATTAAATAAAAAAGGAAGTCGAATAGAGAAGGAAATTGAATAAAAATTTAAATTGAATAAAATAAAAATGGAATTTGCAAAAAATAATAATGGAAGTTGAATAGAAAAGGAAATTAAATAAAAATGGAAGTTGCATAAAATTAAAAATGGAAGTTCATTTAAGAAACCATTATACCTTAACGATCTATTTGGAAATTAAATAAAAAAAGAAGTTGAATAGAAAAATAAATTGAATAAAAATGGAAGTTCAATAAAAATAAAAATGGATGTTGCATATAATTAAAAATGGAAGTTTATTCAAGAAACCACTATATCTTAACGATCTATTTGGAAATTAAATAAAAAAGAGGAAGTTGAATAGAAAAGGAAATTGAATAAAAATAGAATTTAATTCAAGAAACTACTATGCATTAACGATCTATTTGGAAATTAAATAAGAAAGAAAGTTGAACTGAAAAGGAAATTGAATAAAAATGGAAGTTGAATAAAAATAAAAGGGGAAGTTGCATGAAATTAAAAATGGAAGTCCATTCAAAAAACCACTATACCTTAACAATCTATTCGGAAATTAAAGGAAAAAGGAAGTTGAATAGAAAAGAAAATTAGGTAAAAATGGAAGTTGAATAAAATTAAAAATAAAAGTTGCATTAAATTAAAAATGGAAGTTCATTCAATAAACCACTATAACTTAACGATCTATTTGGAAATTAAATAAAAAAAGATGTTGAATAGAAAAGGAAGTTGAATAGAAAGGGAAATTGAATAAAAATGGATGTTGAATAAAAGTAAAAATAAAAATGGAAGTCGAATAAAAATGGAAGTTGCATAAAATTAAAAATGGAAGTTCATTCAAGAAACCACTATACCTTAACGATCTATTTGGAAATTAAAAAAAAAAAAGAAGTTAAATAAAATAGGAAATTGAATAAAAATTGAAATTGAATAAAATAAAAATGGAAGTTGAATAAAAATAAAAATGAAAGTTGCATAAAATTAACAATGGAAGTTCATTGAAGAAACTACTATACCTTGACGATCTATTTGTAAATTAAATAAAAATGGAAGTTGAATAGAAAAGGAAATTGAATAGAAATGGAAATTGCATAAAAATGGAAGTTGAATAAAAAAAAAAAAAAAATTGGAAGTTAATTCAAGTAACCACTATACCTTAACAATCTATTTGGAAATTAAGTAAAAAAGGAAGCTGAATAGAAAGTATAGTGGTTTCTTAAATTAAAAATGGAAGTTACATAAAATTAACAATGGAATTTGCATGAAATTAACAATGGAAATGGAAACCACTAGATTGTTAAGGTATAGTAGTTTCTTGAATGAACTTCCATTTTTATTTTTATTCAACTTCCATTTTCATTTTTATGCAACTTCAATTTTTAATTTTATGCAACTTCCATTTTTATTTTATTCAACTTCCATTTTTATGCAACTTCCTTTTCTATGCAACTTCCATTTTTATTTAATTTCCAAATAGATCGTTAAGGTATAATGATTTCTTGAATGAATTTCCATTTTTAGTTTTATTCAACTTCTATTTTCATTTTTATGCAACTTCAATTTTTAATTTTATGCAACTTCCATTTTTATTTTATTCAACTTCCATTTTTATGCAACTTCATTTTCTATGCAATTTCCATTTTTATTTAATTTCCAAATAGATTGTTAAGGTATACTGGTTTCTTGAATGAACTTCCATTTTTATTTTTATTCAACTTCCATTTTCAATTTTATACAACTTCAATTTTTAATTTTATGCAACTTCTATTTTTATTTTATTCAACTTCCATTTTTATGCAACTTCCTTTTCTATGCAACTTTCATTTTTATTTAATTTCCAAATAGATCGTTAAGGTATAATGGTTTCTTAAATGATCTATTGGGAAATTAAATAAAAAAAGAACTTTCTTTTTTATTTAATTTCCAAATAGATCATTAAGATATAGTGGTTTCTTGAATTAACTTCCATTATTAATTTTATGCAACTTTCATTTTTATTTTTATTCTATTTTTATTTTTATTCAACTTCCGTTTTGATTCAACTTCCTTTTCTATTCAACTTTTTTTTTTTATTTAATTTCCACATAGATCGTCAAGGTATAGTGGTTTCTTGAATGAACTTCCATTCTATTTGTATTCAACTTCCATTTTTATTCAATTTCCTTTTTATTCAACTTCTTTTTTTTATATTTAATTTCCAAATAAATCGTTAAGATATAGTGGTCTCTTGAATAAACTGCCATTTTTAATTTTATTCAACTTCCATTTTTATTCAATTTCTTTTTTTATTCAACTTCCTTTTATTTATTCAACTTCCTTTTTATTTTTATGCAACTTCCATTTTTAATTTTATGTAACTTCCATTATAATTTTATGCAACTTCCTTTTTATTCACTTTCCATTTTAATTAACTTACATTGTTATTTCAATTCAACTTCCATTTTTAATGTTATGCAACTTTCATTTTTATTTCTATTCAACTTCCTTTTATATTTAATTTCCAAATAGATCGTTAAGGTATACTGGTTTATTCTATTCAACTTCCATTTTTATTTAATTTACTTTTCTATTCAACTAACTTTTTTTATTTAATTTCCAAATTGATCGTTAAGTTATAGTGATTTCTTGAATAAATTTTAATTTTTAATTATATGCAACTTCCATTTATATTTTCTTTCCTTTTCTATTTTTATTCAACTTCCATTTTGATTCAATGTCCTTTTGCATTCAAGTTCCATTTTTATTTAATTTCCAAATAGATCGTTAAGGTATAGTGGTTTCTTGAATGAACTTCAATTGTTATTTTTATTCAACTTCCATTTTTATTCGACTTTCTTTTTTATTTAATTTCCAAATAGATTGTTATGGTATAGTGGTTTCTTGAATTAAATTCCATTGTTAATTTTATGCAACTTCCATTTTTGTTCAATTACCTTTTCTATTCAACATCCTTTTTTATTTAGTATCCAAATAGATCTTTAAGGTATAGTGATTTCTTGCATGAACTTCCATTTTTATTTTTATTTAATTTCCATTTTCAATTCTATTCAACTTCCATTTTTATTTTTATTCATCTTCCAATTTTATTCAATTTCCTTCTCTATTCAACTTCCTTTTTAACTTAATTTCCAAATAGATCGTTAAGGTATGGTGGTTTCTTGAATGAATTGTTAATTTTGATACAACTTTCATTTTTATTTTTATTCAACTTCCATTTTTAACTTAATTTCCTGATAGATCGTTAATGTATAGTGGTTTATTGAATGAACTTCCATTTTTATTTTTGTTCAACTTCCATTTTTATTCAATATCCTTTTCTAATGAACTTCTTTTTTTATTTAATTTCCAATTAAATCGTCAAGGTATAGTAGTTTCTTGAATGAGCTTCCGTTTTTAATTTCCATTTTTATTCAACTTCCATTTTTATTCAACTTCCGTCTTGCAGTTTTATCCAATTTCCTTTTCTATTCACTTTCTTTTCTATTCAATTTCCATTTCTACTCAATTTCCATTTCTATTCAACTTCCTTTTCTATTCAACTTCATTTTTTATTTAATTTCCAAATAAATCGTTAAGGTATAGTGGTTTCTTGAATGAACTTCCATTTTTAATTTTATGCAACTTCTATTTTTGTTTTTATTCAACTTCAAGTTACTTTTCTATTCAACATCTTTTTTTATTTAATTGCCAAATAGATCGTTAAGGTATAGTGGTATCTTGAATGACCTTCCATTGTTAATTTTATGCAACTTCCATTTTATTTTTACTTAACTTCCTTTTTATTCAACTTCCATTTCTATTCAACTTCCTATTTTTTTTTAATTTCCCAATTGATCGTTAAGTTATAGTGGTTTATTGAATGAACTTCCATTTTTAATTTAATGCAACTTACATTTTTATTCAATTTTCTTTTCTATTCAACGTTTTTTTTTTATTTAATTTCCAAATAGATCGTTAAGGTATAGTGGTTTCTTTAATGAACTTCCATTGTTAATTTTAGGCAACTTCCATTTTTATTTTTATTCAACTTCTTCTTCTATCTATCTTCTTTTTTTTTAAAATGTCCAAATAGATCGCTAAGGTATTGTGGTTTCTTGAAGTTCATTCCATTTTTAATTATATGCAACTTCCATTTTATTCAACTTCCATTTTTATTCAATTTCTAGTTTTATTCAACTTCCATTTCTATTTTTATTTTTATTCAATTTCCTTTTTGATTCGACTTCCTTTTTTATTTAATTTCCAAATTGATTGTTAAGGTATAGTGGTTTCTTGAATGAACTTCCATTTTTATTCAATTTCCTTTTTTATTTAATTTCCAAATAGACCGTTAAGGTATAGAGGTTTTTTGAATGAACTCTATTCAATTTCCTTTTCTATTTAACTTCAATTTTTATTTTTATTCAACTTCAATTTTTATGCAATTTCCATTTTATTTTTATTCATCTTCCATTTTATTCGCCCTCAAAATAATACATAAAATCCAACATTCTTGACATGCATAGATATAAGAGAAATAAATATCTTTCCATTCATCAGAGTAGTTAAGTACAAAAGTATTACACGTTAACAACAAGAGCGAATGCCCCAGGGGCCTACAACTTTCCAAGTCAGCACTTGGTCACAAAGGAGAGTACTAACTCAAATACACTTTAAGCCCTTGACTTGAAATTACATGTAATACACCAAAAGATAACAACAAAAGTCATACGTCTCTAAGCAACCCAAGCTACGTCCTTGGAGGTAGCATATCACCTGAACTTGAAAATGGTGTCCCATAAAGGGTGAGCCACAGCCCAGTAGAAATATACTAAACCAACTATAAGCAATGATTAAAATAATAGCACTTGATAGATGGTCAGCACTCATAAATCCGTTTATATCATATTACCGTTCCATGACCATTATGTCCATGTTGCATTTCACTTTCCTTTATATACCAATTCATTTCATAAATGTGGCTTAGAACCTGGCCAGATAATTCAACGGAGGTTACATCTCTCATTATCAATAATTCCATTTCAATTGGGATAACAACTCATATTGAACATTTCTTCCTTCACAAAACACACACATAATTCTTTGTATCAATCTCAAATAAACCCTTCTATACTTCATATATGATATACAAATAGTGTGTTAAAGTATATGAACACATATAGAGTACAACCCCTTTCTTCTCCCTGCCAAATAAGATATACAAATAATGTGTTAAAGTATATGAACACATATGGAGTACAGCCCCTTTCTTCTCCCTGCCAAATAAGATATACAAATAATGTGTTAAAGTGTATGAACACATATGTTTGTGTGGAGTACAGTGCCTATCTCCTCTAACACCTTTGGAGTATAGCCCTTTCTCCTCCTGCCAAGCAAAATATGCATATATAATGTATTTAAGCACTTCATCACATACAATGATCAATCAATACACATATTTGCTGTATTATTCCTACCGTCATATTCAATGGTATAACACGCTAGATTAGTCTCAGTTTTCCCTAATCAACATGCAGTGTCTACAACAATCATGACTATCCTCCACCGATAGCCCAAAGCAGATATTACTAAACAGAAAATAAATGCATCAACAGATATAACATCAAGATTCTCATAGGTGAGTGATAACTGAATCCAACTACAACATTTTATCCCATAATTTCACAATTTCTAATTCAATTTCATATTTCCCCAAATTAATTATACCAATTAATTTATCGCAATAATTAGGGCATTTTCGCTCTTTCTCAAATATTGATCCTAAGACCAAATTTTACCAATTTAACTCTCAAACTCATATTTCCAAGGCCCTAAATACACATGGAGTTATTACACACAAAACCCCCCTTCCATAAATTACAAACCAAACCCTAACTTTCTCCAAAATTACCCAACAACACTAACTAATCAAAATAACAAATATTTAAGTCAAAACCCATAAGAAGGAGTAGGATATTCCTACCTCAAAGTGGGAGACCCAATGGAGAGGATGAAGACTTTCGAAATGCTCCAAAACCCAAAATTTTCGGATGGATAGGAAGCCCACACCAAGCTCTACACTTTTTACAAAGGCTCAAAGGTAGGAGATCACTAGAGGTAGATGATTTCTTAGAGAAGATGAAGTTTAGAGTGAGGTGCTCTCAATGAAGGTTTTGAAAAAAGTAAGAGAGAAGAAAAACCAAAAGTGATCCAAAAAGTGATTTCATGGATTGATATAAAGTCTCCCTCTCGGCGTCGATTGCACACTTCGAAGTTTTGCGAGATCATGGTCCCCCTTTCGGCGTCAAACTCCCGCTCGACGCAAAACAAAAACGAAGGTTCACGCTCGAGCGTCAAGACTCCCGCTCAAGCGTACGAAGACCTGCAGAGAAAATACTGGGAGATGGAAAATTATGCTCGAGCGGAGAAGCAACAACAAAGGGCCCGCTCGAGCGTCAAAAGTCTCGCTCGAGCGTGGAGGCCAAATTCTAGGCATCAAGTTTTGGTTCTAAAGCTTAACCAACCTATTTCAAACACCTTAACACAACCCAAGACTCAAATGCAAGGAGTAAGGGAAGAAAAAAGGAATGAGACAACAACACAATCACGGAACCAAGTCCGGAATACAATATACAAAGGAAGGGAAAACCGGGATCGCTATACATTTCTATTCAATTTCCTTTTCTACTCAACTTTCTTTTTTATTTAATTTCCAAATAGATCATTAAGGTATAGTCTTCCACTGTTAATTTTATGAAACTTTCATTTTTAATTTTATTCAACTTCCATTTTTATCCAATTTCCTTTTCTATTCAACTTCTTTTTATTCAATTTACAAATAGATCGTTAAGGCATAGTGGTTTTCGAATGAACTTCCATTTTTATTTTATTCAACTTCCATATACTTTTCTACAACTTCCATTTTATTCAATTTCCTTTTCTATCTATCTTTGGAGATTGAATAGAACTTCCATTTTTAATTTTATTCAACTTCCATTTTCATTCAACTTCATTTTTTATTCAATATCTTTTTCTATTCAACTTTCTTTTTTTTTTTTTTTAATTTACAAATAAATCGTTAAGTTATAGTGGTTTCTTGAATGAACTTCCATTGTTAATTTTATGCAACTTCCATTTTTAATTTTATGCAACTTCCATTTTTATTTTTATTCAATTTCCTTTTCTATTCAACTTCATTTTTTACTTAATTTCCAAATAAATCGTTAGGGTATAGTGGTTTCTTGAATTAACATCCATTGTTAATTCTATGCATCTTTCATTTTTATTTTATATTCAACTTTCTTTTTTATTTAATTTCCAAATAGATCGTTAGCATTATAGTGGTTTCTTGAATGAACTTCCATTTTTATTCAATTTCCTTTTCTATTCAACTTCCTTTTTGATTTAATTTCCCTATAGATCGCTAAGGTATAATGGTTTCTTCAATCTTTAATTTTATGCAACTTCCATTTTTATTTTTATTCAACTTCCTTTTTTATTCAATTTCCTTTTCTATTCAACTTCCATTTTTAATCAATTTCCTTTTCTATTAGAAAATTAAATCAAAAAGGAAGTTGAATAGAATAGGAAATTGAATATAATTGGAAGATGAATAAAAATAAAAATAGAAGTTGCAAATTGAATAAAAATAGAAGTTGCATAAAATAAAAATGGAAGTTCATTTAAGAAACCACTATACCATAACGATCTATTTCGAAATTAAATAAAAAAGGAAGTTGAATAGAAAAGTAAATTGAATAAATATGGAAGTTGCGTAAACTTCGATTGTTAATTTTATGCAACTTCCATTTTTATTCAATTTCCTTTTCTATTCAGCTTCCTTTTTTCTATAATTTCCAAATAGATTGTTAAGGTATAGTGGTTTCTTGAATTAACTTCCATTGTTAATTTTAGGCAACTTCCATTTTTATTCAATTTTCTTTTCTATTCAACTTTCTTTTTTATTTAATTTCCAAATACATCGTTAACGTATAGTGGTTTATTGAATGAACTTCCATTTTAATTTTATGCAACTTCCATATTTATTCAATTTCCATTTCTATTTTTAATCAACTTCCATTTTTATTCTACTTCCTTTTCTATTCAACTTTCTTTTGTATTAAATTTCCTTTTCAATTCAACTTCCTCTTTTTTTAATTTCCAAATAGATCGTTAAGGTATAGTGGTTTCTTGAATTAACATCAATTTTTAATTTAAAAATGGAAGTTGAACTTCTATGTTTATTCGATTTCCTTCTCTATTCAACTTCATTTTAGAAATTGAATAAAAATGGAAGTTGAATAAAAATAAAAATGAAAATTGCATCAAATTAAAAATGGAAGTTCATTCAAAAAATTTTATTTTTATTGAACTTCCATTTTTATTTTTATTGAACTTCCATTTTTATTTAATTTCCTTTTTTTGTTTAATTTCCAAATAGATCGTTAAGGTATAGTGGTTTCTTGAATGAACTTCCATTTTTAATTTTATGCAACTTCAATTTATATTTTTATTCAATTTTCTTTTCTATTTATCTTCCATTTTTATTTAATCTCCAAATAGATCGTTAAGGTATAGTGGTTTCTAGAATAAACTTCTATTGTTAATTCAACTGCCTTTTTTTATTGAATTTCCAAATAGATCGTTAAGTTATACTAGTTTATTGAATGAACTTCCATTTTTAATTTTATGCGAGATCCATTTTTATTTTTATTCAATTTCCATTATTATTTTTATTCAACTTCCATTTTTATTTGGAAATTAAATAAAAAAAGAAGTTGAATAGAAAAGGAAATTGAATAAAAATAAAAATGGAAGTTGAATAAAAATAAAAATAAAAATGGAAGTTGTATAATAATAAAAATTGGAAGTTCATTCAAAAAACTACTATACCTTAACGATCTATTTGGAAATTAAATAAAAAAAGGAACTTGAATGCAAAAGGAAGTTGAATAAAAATGGAAGTTGAATAAAAATAAAAATCGAAGCTCATTCAAGAAGCCACTATACCTTAACGATCTATGTGGAAATTAAATAGAAAAGGAAATTGAATAGAAATGGAAATTGCATAAAAATAGGAAGATGAATAAAAAAGGAAATTGACTACAAAAGGACATTGGATAAAAATAAAAATGGAAGTTGTATAAAATTAAAAAGATCGTTAAGGTATAGTGGAAGTTCATTCAACTAAAAATGGAATTTGAATAGAATATGAAACTGAATGAAAATGGAAGTTGAATAGAAATGGAAGTTGAATAAAAAAAGAAATTGGATAGAGAAGAAAATTGAATAAAAATAAAAATGGAAATTGAATAAATATAAAAATGGAATTTTGAATGAACTTCCATTTTTAGTTTTATGCAACTTTCATTTTATTTTTATTCCACTTCCATTTTATTTTTACCCAACTTCCATTTTTAATTTTATGCAACTTCTATTTTTATTCAATTTCCTTTCCTATTCGACTTCATTTTTTATTTAGTTTCCAAATAGATCGTTAAGTTATAGTGATTTCTTGAATGAACTTCCATTTTTAATTTTATGCAACTTCCTTTTTATTTTATTCAACTTCCATTTTCAATTTCCTTTTCTATTCAACTTCCTTTTTTGTTAAATTTCTTTTTCTATTCAACTTCCATTTTTATTTTTATTCAACTTACTTTTTTATTTTTACTCAACTTCCATTTTATTCAATTCAATTTTTATTCAACTTCCAATTTTATTCAATTTTCATTTCTATCCAATTTCATTTTTTATTTAGTTTCCAAATAGATCATTAGGGTATAGTGGTTTCTTGAATGAACTTTCATTGTTAATTTTATGCAACTTCTATTTGTATTTTTATTCAACTTCCATTTTATTTTTATTCCTTTTCTAGTGAACTTCTTTTTCTATTTAACTTCCTTTTCTATTCAATTTCCATTTTATTCAACTTATTTTTATTTTTATTCAACTTCTATTTTTATCAATTTCCTTTTCTATTCAACTTCCTTTCTTAAATGAACTTCCAAATAGATCGTTAAGGTATAGTGATCTCTTGAATTAAATTCCATTGTTAATTTTATGCAAATTCCATTTTTGTTTTTATTCAACTTCCATTTTATTCAATTTCATTTTCTATTCAACTTCCTTTTTATTCAACTTCCATTTTTAATTTTATGCAACTTCCATTGTTAATTTTGTGCAACTTCCATTTTATTTTATTCAACTTCCATTTTATTCAACTTCCTTTTTATTTAATTTCCAAATAGATCGTTATGGTATAGTGGTTTCTTGGATGAACTTCAATTTTCAATTTTATGCAACTTCCATTTTTATTGAACTTCCATTTCTATTTTTATTCAACTTCCTTGTTTATTTAATTTTCAAATAGATCGTTAAGGTATAGTGGTTTCTTAAATGAACTTCCATTGTTAATTTTATGCAACTTCCAATTTCCTTTTCTATTCAACGTCCTTTTTTATTTAATTTCCAAATTGATCGTTAAGGTATAGTGGTTTCTTGAATGAACTTCCATTTTTATTTTTATTCAATTCTATTTTCTATTCAACTTCTTTTTTTTTTTTTAATTTAATTTCCAAATAGATCGTTAAGGTATAGTGGTTTCTGGAATGAATTTCCTTTTTTATTTAACTTTCATTCAAGAAACCACTATACCTTAACGATCTATTTAGAAATTAAATAAAAAAATGAAGTTGAATGGAAAAGAGAATTGAATAAAAGTATAGTGGTTTATTGAATGAACTTTCATTTTTAATCTTATGCAACATCCATTTTATTTTATTCAAATTCCATTTTATTTTATTCAACTTTCATTTTATTTTTATTTAACTTCCATTTCGATTGAATTTCCATTTCTATTCAACTTCCTTTTCTATTGAACTTCCTTTATAGCGACCCGATCTTTTCCTTTTTGGTTGTTGTATCCGGACTTATGTTAGTAGATCCCGTTGTTATATTATTGTGGTTCTTTGTCCTTTAAATTCCTTATTATTGAGTTATAGGATGTCTTGGCGGGTTTGTTATAGGTGGGTTGGGTTTGGAAACCAAGTGTTGCTGCCCAATTTCAGACCTTCGCTCGGCGAGAGTTGGTCGCTCGGCGAGCTTTGTTTTGGTCCTGCGCTCGGCGAGGTTTTGTCGCTTGGCGAGTCGTATTTTATTATGCAGTGGATCGAGCGAGGTATCTTCGCTCGGCGTGAGATTACGTCTAGTATCGACACGAGAGCTGTGTTTGTTGGCTCGGCGAGCTTTTCTTCGCTCGGCGAGTTTGAGTTCTTCGCTCGGCGAGCATTATCGCTCGGCGTGCTTCAGATTGCAGACCTGAAGCATTGCATTCTTGGATCGAGCGAGACTTTCTTCGCTCGAGCGAGCCTGTCGGGTTTAAATAGGCAGCAGCGGTTTTTAAAACACTTTTTCACCCTTTTTCTGATTCCAGAACCCTAGGTACGACTTCTCTCTCCCTCCACTCACCTTCTCTATTAGGTATCATCTCTTTTTAGGGTGTTTCTACCCTAGGTTCCTTATTAAAAAGATAGAGTGAGTCGAGAGCTTCGTTTTAATCTGAGAGTTTGGCGGTTTGGGCACTTTAGATTTTGGGTCGTCATCTCCATCTTCTCCATTGGGGTTATTTACTTCGAGGTAGGGATTTCCTACTCCATATTATAGGTTTTGTCCTAAGTTCTAGTATTTTGATATGTTGGGAGTTGTTTGGTAATTTTGGGAAAAACCCTAGTGGTTGAAATAAATTAATTTGTATAATTAATTTAGGGAAAAATGTGGAATTAAGTTTAATTCAAGGAATTGGGGAATTTAGTGATTTAATGGTGTAGCTGATTAGTTTAATTACTCACCTATGAAAATGTTAAATTTACATTTGTTGATACATTTATTTCCTGTTTAGAAATAACTGTTTTGGGCTATCGGTGGAGGATAGTCGTGATTGTTGTAGACATTGCATGTGGATTAGGGAAAACTGAAACTAATCACATTGGTTAAGTCATTGATTTTGACTATTGAATTAATACAGAAAATACGTGTATTGATTGTGTGTTGCATATACATTTTGTTTGGCAGGAGATATGGGATGTACTCCATGGTTTAGGGGAAGATAGGGGATGGACCTCTAAACCGGATTTTGTTTGGGAGGAGATAGGGGATGGACTCCATTAGCATCACTATATGTGTGCTTATTGATTTGAAGTGTTTTTACATGTTGTTGATACAGCACTAAAATGTGTATCAATCGGGAAGTATGAAAGTGTTTTGATATGAGCCTTTGTCTCATTTATTTTGTTGATATTGGAAGAAATGTTAATGTGATATATAGTTCACTGTTACGGTTTGGCCAGGTTCTGAGCCATATTGATATAAATGGAAAGTTGAATAAATAATGGAAAGGGAAACATGTCATAGACATTAAGGTCATTAAACTGTATGTTGGTGAAATGAATAGTTGTGTTAACCATCTATTGTATGCTATTACTTTATTCAATGCTTATATTTGGTTTAGTATATTTCTCTTGAACGTGACTCACCCTATCACGGGAACATCATTTTGAGTCGGCGATGTGCTACCTCAAGGACTTAGCTTGGAAGGATTTAGACTTTGAAGAATTGTCTTTAGTTAGTTGTTTTTATTTGAGATTACATATAAACATTCAAGCCAAGGGCTTAATTTGTAATTGAGTTAGTACTCATTCTTTTGTGTCCAAGTGTTGTCTTGGAAAGATGTAAGCCCTTAGGGCATTGACTTTTGATGTTACATGTGATGTCTTTCAATAAAAGTACTCGATGGATAATTTGATGATTTATTTTATTTTATTAATGCTGTTAATGATGTATATTGTGGGTTTATTTTGAGGCGTTACATCTTTTTTATGCAACTTCCATTTTAATTTTATGTAACTTCCATTTTAATTTTATTTATCTTCCGTTTTTATTCAATTTCGATTTTTATTCAATTTCAACTTTTTTTTTATTCAATTTCCTTTTCTATTTTTAACAATGGAAGTTTAATTTTTATTCAATTTCCTATTCTATTCAACTTCTTTTTCTTTAATTTCCAAATAGAGCGTTAAGGTATAGTGGTTTCTTAAATCAACTTGCATTTTATTCAACTTCCTTTTTAATTCAAGTTCCTTTTCTATTCAACTTCCATTTTTATTTTTATTCAACTTCCTTTTTTATTTAATTTTCTTTTCTATTCAACTTCTTTTTCTTTTTTTTTCATCTTCCTTTTCTAATCAACTTCCTTTTATTCAACTTCCAATTCCTTTTTTATTCAACTTCCTTTTTATTTAATTTCCAAATAGATCGTTAAGATATAATGGTTTCTTGAATGAACTTGATTTTTATTTTTATTCAACTTCGGTTTTATTTAATTTGCAAATAGATCTTCAACTTCCTTTTTATTCAATTTTCAAATAGATCGTTAAAAGTATAGTGGTTTCTTGAATGAACTTCCATTTTATTTTATTCAACTTCCATTTTTATTCAATTTCCATTTCTATTCAACTTCATTTTTCTTTAATTTCGAATAGATCGTTAAGGTATAGTAGTTTCTTGAATGAACTTCCATTATAAAAAGGAAGTTGAATAGAAAAGGAAATTAAATGAAATCGGAAGATGAATAAAAATAAAAATGGAAATTACATAAAAAAGGAAGTTGAATAGAAATGGAAATTGAATAAAATCGGAAGATGAATAAAAATAAAAATGGAAATTAAATAAAAAAGGAAGTTGAATAGAAAAGTACCTTAATAAAAATGTAAGTTCATTTAAGATACCACTATACCTTAACGATCTATTTGGAAATTAACTAAAGATAAAAATGAAAGTTCATTCAAGAAACCACTATAAAAGAAGTTGCATAAAATTAAAAATTGAAGTTCATCCAATAAACCACTATAATGGTTTCTTAAATGAAACTTCCATTGTTAATTTTATGCAACTTCCTTTTTTATTTTTATTCAATTTCCTTTTTTATTCAATTCAACTTTCATTTTCATTCAAGAAACTATTATACCTTAGCGATCTATTTGGAAATTTAACAAAAAAAGAAGTTGAATAGAAAATGAAATTGAATAAAAATGGAAGTTCCATAAAATTAACAATGGAAGTTCATTCAAGAAACCATAATACCCTAACGATCTATTTGGCAATTAAATAAAAAAGGAAGTTGAAACTTCCTTTTTTATTTAACTTCCATCATTGAACTTTGATTTTTATTTTTATTCAACTGTCATTTTTATTCAACTTCGATTTAATAAAATGGAATTTGAATAAAAATAAAAATGGAAGTTCATTCAAGAAAGCATTATATCTTAACGATCTATTTGGAAATTAAATAAAAAAAAAGTTGAATAGAAAAGGAAATTGAATAATGCAAGTTGCATAAAAATAAAACTGGAAGTTGAATAAAAATAACTATAGAAGTTGAATAAAAATGGAAAAGGAAGTTGCATAAAATTAAATAAATAAACAAATTGAATAAAAATGAAAGTTAAATAATTAAATAAAAAAGGAAGTTGAATAGAAATGGAAATTGAATAATTAAATAGAAAAGGAAGTTGAATAGAAATGGAAAATTGAATAGAACTTCCATTTTGATGCAACTTCTATTTTTTTATTTTTTTTTAGCTTCCATTTTTAATTTTATATAACTTCCATTTTTATTTTTATTCAATTTTAATTTTTATTCAACCTCATTTTTTTATTTAATTTCCAATTTTATTCAATTTCCATTTTTGTTCAACTTCCATTTTTATTTTTATTCATCTTGCAGTTTTATCCAATTTCCTTTTCTATTCAACTTCTTTTTTTATTTAATTTCCAAATAAATCGTTAAGGTATAGTGGTTTCTTGAATTAACTTCCATTGTTAATTTTATGCAACTTCTATTTTTATTCAACTTTCATTTTATTCATCTTCCATTTCAAGAAACCACTATACCTTAACAGTTTATTTGGAAATTGAATAAAAATGGAAATTGAATAACAATGGAAGTTGTATAAAATTAACAATGGAAGTTCATTGAAGAAACAGCTATAACTTAATGATCTATTTGAAAAGTAAATAAAAAAGGCAGTTGAATAGAAATAAAAATAAAAAAGGATGTTGAATAGAATAGGAAAGTAAATAAAAATGGAATAAAAAAATGGAAGTTGAATAAAAATGGAAGATGAATAAAAATAACTATGGAAGTTGAATAAAAATAAAAATGGAAGTTGAATAAAAATAAAAGGGGAAATTAAATAAAAAAAAGAAGTTGAATAGAATGGAAGTTGCGTAAAATTAACAATGGAAGTTCATTGAAGTTGAATAAAATAGGAAATTGAATAAAAATAAAAATGGAAGTTACATACATTGAATAAAAATGGAAGTTGCATAAAATTGAAAATGGAGGTTCATTTAAGAAACCACTATACCTTAACGATCTATTTGGAAAGTAAATAAAAAAGGCAGTTGAATAGAAATAAAAATAAAAAAGGATGCTGAATAGAATAGGAAAGTAAAAAAAAATGAAATAAAAAATGAAAGTTGAATAAAAATGGAAGATGAATAAAAATAACTATGGAAGTCGAATAAAAATTGAAGTTGAATGAAAATAAAAATGGAAGTTGCATAAAAATAAAAATGGAAGTTCATTCAAGAAACCACTATACCTTAACGATCTATTTGGAAATTAAATATAAAAAGAAGTTGAATAGAATAGGAAATTGAATAAAAATGGAAGTTGAATAAAAATCGGAAGATGAATAAAAATAAAAATGGAAGTTGCATATAATTAAAAATGGAAGTTCATTCAAGATCACACTATACCTTAACGATCTATTTGGAAATTAAATAAAAAAAAGGAGGTTAAATAGAAAAGGAAATTGAATAAAATTAAAAATTGAATAAAAATCGGAAGATGAATAAAAATAAAAATGGAAGTTGCCTAAAATTAACAATGGAAGTTTATTCAATAAACCACTATACATTAACAATCTATTTGGAAATTAAATAAAAAAAGAAGTTCAATAGAAAAGGAAATTGAATAAAAATGGAAGTTGAATAAAAATAAAAATGGAAGTTGAACAAAAATGGAAATTAAATAAAAAAAATGAAAAGAAAATTGAACAAAAATGGAAGTTGCATAAAAATAAAAATGGAAATTGAATAAAAATGGAAGTTGCATAAAATTCACAATTGAAGTTCATTCAAAAAACCACTATACCTTAACGATTTATTTGGAAATTAAATAGAAAATGAAAGTGAATAAAAATAGAAGTTGAATAAAAATAAAAATAGATGTTGCATAAATTAAAAATGGAAGTTCATTCAGGAAACCACTCTGCATTAACGATCTATGTGGAAAGTAAATAAAAAAGGAAGTTCAATAAAAATAGAAGTTCATTCAAGAAACCACTATATCTTAACGAATTATTTGGAAATTAAATAAAATGGAAATTGAATAAAAAAGGAAATTGGATAAAAATAGAAGTTGAATAAAATTAAAAATTGAAGTTGCATAAAATTAAAAATGGAAGTTCATTCAAGAAACCATTATACCTTAACGATCTATTTGGAAATTAAATAAAAAAGGAAATTGAATAGAAAAGAAAATTGAATAAAAATGGAAGTTGAATAAAAATAAAAATGAAAGTTGTATAAAATTAAAAATGGAAGTTCATTCAAGAAATCACTATACGCTAACGATCTATTTGGAAATTAAATAAAAAATGAAGTTGAATACAAAAGGAAATTGGATAAAACTAGAAGTTGAATAAAAATAAAAATGGAAGTTGCATAAGATTAACAATGGAAGTTTATTCAAGAAACCACTATATACCTTAAAGATCTATTTGGAAATAAAATAAAAATGGAAGTTGAATAGAAAAGGAAATTTAATAAAAACGGAAGTTGAATAAAAATAAAAATGGAAGTTGCATAAAATTAACAATGGAAGGTCATTCAAGAAACAACATACCTTACTGATCTATTTGGAAATTAAATAAAAATGGAAGTTGAATAGAAATGAAAATTGAATAAAAATGGAAGTTGAGTAAAAAGGAAATTGAATAAAAATTGAAGTTGCCTAAAATTAAAAATGGTGGTTCATTCAAAAAAACCACTATATTTTAACGATATATTTGGAAATTAAATAAAAAATGAAGTCGAATAGAAAAAGAAATTAAATAGAAAAGGAAATCGAATAAAAATGGAAGTTGAATAAAAAAAAATGAAAGTCGAATAAAATTAACAATGGAAGTTCATTCAAGAAACCACTATACCTTAACGATCTATGTGGAAATTAAATAGAAAAGGAAGTTGAATAGAAAAGGGAATTGAATAAAAAAGGAAATTGAATAAAAACAAAAATGGAAGTTGCATACAATTAAAAATGGAAGTTCGTTGAAGAAACCACTATACATTGACGATCTATTTGGAAATTAAATAAAAAAAGAAATTCAATAAAAATAAAAAAGGAAGTTGCATAAAATTAACAATGGAAGTTTATTCAAGAAACCACTATATCTTAGCGATCTATTTGGAAATTAAAAAAAAAAAAGAGGAAGTTGAATAAAAAATAGAATTTGTAACGCCCTCAAAAAAATACATAAAACTCATCATTCCTAATATGCAACAATATAAGAGAAATAAACATATTTCTATTTATCAGAGTAGTTCTTACAAAAGTATTACATATTGACAACAAAAGTAAAGGCCCTATGGGCTTACAACTTTCCAAGCCAACACTTGGTTACAAGAAATGAGTACCAACTCATATACATTTTAAGCCCTTGGCTTGAATTTACATGTAATACATCAAAGGAAAGCAAAACAACCAAAAAGTCTGTCTGCCTCAAGCCTCCCAAGCTATGTCCTTGGAGGTGGCATGCTACCTGTACCTGTAAATGATGTCTCATATAGGGTGAGCCACAGCCCAGTAGAAATATACTAAACCAACTATAAACAATGACGAAAATAACAGCGTTCGATAGATGGTCCACACTTATATTTCCACTTATAACACATTACAGTTTCATGACATTCAAGTCCATGTTACATTTCATTTCCCACTTCTTTTTCAACCTTGAGTTTGAAAACAAGGCTCAAAATCTAGCCAAATAACTTAATGAGATTATGACTCATCTTTAAAACACTTTTGAAATTCATAATGGATACACATTTTGGTGTTGTATCAATAACACATAAACCACTTCCATACTTCACGAAGGATACACATTTTGGTGCTGGATCAATATAACGTAAAAGTACTTCTATACTTCACCATTGATAATGATATACATGTTAGTGCTATATCAAATCAATTCCAACACTTCCATGATCCACACTTGATACACATTGTAGTGCTGTATCAATGTCAAACAAAATCCGGTTTAGAGGTCTATCCCCTATCTTTCCCTAAACCGTGGAGTACATCCCCTATCTCCTCCCACACTCACAATGTATATAAACGTAGATCATATACATAATCAACCAATACATAAAGTTAATGTATTATTCCAACCGCTATATTTGTTAGCATACTCAATCGATTAGTTTTAGTTTGCCTAATCATCATGCATTGTCTACAACAATCAAGACTATCCTCCACCGATAGCCCAAAGCAGTTATTTCTAAGCAGAAAATAAATGCACCAAATAGATAAAATATCAACATTTCAACTAGGTGAGTGATAAATGATCCAACTACACCCGTTAATCCCATACATTCACAATTTCAACATTCTCAATTCAATTTCTCATTTCTCAAAATTAATTTTACAAATTAATTTATCAATGTAATTAGGGCATTTCCCATAATTAACAAACAACCCTAAGGTTCCATTTTTATCAATAACCCAACATTTACCTCATTTCTCCATGCTAAACATGCATATAGGTTTATATAAGTAAGACCCCTTCTTTTGTAAAATTACATAAAGGCCCAAACTTTCTCCAAATTACCCAACAACCCCCAACATATCCAAATGCTAAAATTTAAAGACAAAGCTCATAAGGAGCAGTAGGATATCCCTACCTCCAAGTTTGAGCTCAAACGGAGATGAAGATCAAAAACCAACGTGCTCCAAATCCCAAGTTTTTCAGATTAAAACGAAGCCCTCAACCCACTCTATCTTTTTAACAAAGGACTAAGGGTAGAAACTCACTCTAGATAGATCAAACCTTAGAGAGAAGACAAGTATAGAGAGAGAGAGAGAGTCGGATCTAGGGTTTGTAAAAGAAGAGGGAATGAAAAAGTGAAGTTATTCCCGCTGCTGCCTACTGATATATAACAGGCTCGCTCGAGCGAAGAGTTGGTCGCTCGAGCGACCAGACACAAGAAACCCTCGCTTGAGCGAATAAAGTCTCGCTCGAGCCAACAACTCGAAGCTTCAGGTCTGCAACCCAGAAGCACGCTCGAGCGACAGAATGCTCGCTCGAGCGAAGGAACTCAAAACATACACCTCGCTTGCTCGAGCGAAGGAAAGCTCGCTCGAGAGAAGAATTGCACCCTTCAGGTCCAGAACCAGACGCAGACGCAAGCTCGAGCCAAGAACTTCTCGCTCGATCCACCAGATACAAAAATTAACTCTCGCTCGAGCGAATAAACCCTGGCTCGAGCGAAGGACCAAAAGGAAAGAGCTCGCTCGAGCGACAAACTTCTCGCTCGAGCGAAGGACCAAAATTCTGGGTAGTAACCATTTGCTCCCAAACACAACCAACCTGCAACAAACCTGCCCAACACATCCTATAACTCAAATACAAGGTACGAAAGGATGTAAACAAGATATAAACAACTGCTAACATCCACGGAACTAAGTCCGGATCACTATACAACAAGGGGTAAAACCCGGGATCGCTATAACCTCCCCTCTTAAAGAATTTCGTCCTCGAAATTAAGTGCAAATTTTCAAAAGAACAAGTTTTTCTCCATTTTAAACAATGTTACATTCAACATTCAATAACTCGACCCATCCCGGTCATTCTATCTCTTGTCAAGAGGCATTTCACAACATATACATTTCAACATGCGTTTCCTTTCCATTTCAACAGTTTACAATATACATGATTCCCATTTCCATATCATATTCATTTTTCACACGATATAATTCCATTTCTACAATATAATCAACATATGCAATGTTACATTAAACTTCCATTTTGAGGCAAGTTTCAAAATACTTCCATCAAACCAAAACATATACCATGGTTTACAACCTTAGATATATTCAATACTCTTAAGGTCCACTAATACAACAAAATACACAACATATACTCAAACATCCACAAATAGATCCGGATATTTCTCTCGGACCTCTAACTCACGTTCCCAAGTGGCTTCCTCCACCCCGTGATGTTTCCACAAGACTTTTACCAAGGGAATGGTCTTGCCTCGCAAGACTTGATCCCGCCTATCCAAGACTCGAACCGGTCTCTCCTCATACGAGGCATCCTCATCAACCTCTAAGTCGGTCCAATCCAATACATGTGATGGATCCGGCTCATACTTCCGAAGCATACTCACATGAAACACGTCATGAACTCCGGATAACTGCGGCGGTAATGCTAAACGATAGGCAACCTCGCCAATCCTCTCAAGGACCTCAAAAAGGCCAATAAACCGAGGGGACAACTTCCCACTCTTCCCAAACCTCATCAATCCCCGCCTAGGTGATATCTTTAAAAAGACATGGTCACCCACCTCAAATACCAAAGGTCGCCTTCTACGGTCGGCATAAGATTTCTGACGACTCTGGGCTGTAACAAGCCTCCTACGGATAAGCTCAACTTTCTCCGTCGTTTCCTTCACCAACTCCAGACCCAACAAAGGTGCATCACCCACCTCGGCCCAACAAACTGGAGATCTACGATTACCATACAAGGGCATAAGCGATGCCATACCGATACTAGACTGGAAACTGTTGTTGTAGGCAAACTCCACCAAGGGCAAGTGCCTCTCCCACGTTCCACTAAAGTCAAGGACACAACCCCAAAGCATATCCTCAAGGATCTGAATCGTACGCTCGGACTGCTCGTCAGTTTGAGGATGATAAGCCATACTAAAGGTCAACTTAGTACCCAAGGCACTCTACAAACTCTGCCACAACCTGGCAGTAAAATGAGGATCTCTATCTGAGACAATCGTCACTGGGACCCCGTGCAACCTCACTATGTCCCGAATATACAAGTCGGCAAGATAATCTACCGAATCTCTCACGCGCATAGGAATGAAGTGCGCCGACTTAGTCAACCGGTCTACAACCACCCAAATAGTATCACTACCCCGCTGAGTCCTCGGAAGACCTACAACGAAGTCCATAGTGACATGCTCCCACTTCCACTCGGCAATAGGCAAGGGTTGTAACAAACCCGCTGGCCTCTGATGTTTGGCCTTCACTTGCTGACAAGTAAGGTACTTAGACACAAAAACTGCCACATCTCTCTTCATACCCCTCCACCAAAACTGACGTCCCAAATCACGATACATCTTAGTGCCTCCCGGATGCACCACAAGGCGTGAATGATGAAACTCTCGGAGTACCTCCTCTCAACAAGACTCTGGCACAAACAATCGGTCTCGGTATCTCACACTCTGGTCGGGATACACAGACAAACCCTTCTCAACCTTCCCACTGGAGATCTTCTCTCGGAGGGATTCTACCTCAAGGTCACCTCTCTGTGCCTCTAACACTCGAGTCACAAGTGTAGGCTGAGCAACAATAGAAAACAAGGCCGTAGCCTCAACGAATTAGCCTGAAGCAAATCAAACTGTAAGCGCACCTAACATCTCCCACTCCGGGATGGCTATACAAGCTACATCACTAATGAATTTCTGCTAAGGGCATCGGCCACAACATTGGCCTTCCACGGATGATAGTGCAACTTCGAAGTCGTAATCCTCAATAAACTCCATCCACCTCCTCGCCTCAAGTTCAAGTCTTTACGTGTAGCAGATATTTGGAACTCTTATGATCCGAGAACACCTCGAATCTCTCACCATAAAGGTAGTGCCTCCAGATTTTCAAGGCAAAGATCACTGCTGCTAGCTCTAGGTCATGTGTAGGGTAATTCTTCTTGTGTATTTTCAACTGACGTGAACCATAGGCAACCACTTTCCCCTCTTGCATCAACACACAACCCAAACCCTCTCGTAAGGCATCATAATAGACTGCATAACCCAACCCTCTCTCCGAAATAATCAAGGAGGAGGCGGTGGTCAATCTAACCTTCAGCTCTTGGAACGACTTTTCACAAGTCTCACTCCATACAAATTTGATACCCTTCCGAGTCAGTCTAGTCAACGGCGAAGCTAACCTGGAGAAATCCTTCACAAACCGACGGTAATACCCAGCTAATCCCAGAAAACTGCGGATCTCAAACACACTCTTAGGCTGTGCCCAATCTTGCACTACCTCAATCTTAGATGTATCAACAGACACCCCTTCTCCGGAAACCACATGGCCTAAGAACTTGACTTCTCCTAGCCAGAACTCACACTTCCCAAACTTGGCATACAGCCTATGGGTTCTAAGTAACTCGAGCACCACTCTCAAGTGTTCCTCGTGCTCCTCCTCTGAAGGTGAATAGATGAGGATGTCGTCCACAAAAACGACCACGAAGCGATCTAAGAATTCCTGGAATATCCGGTTCATCAAATCCATAAAGACTGCCGGTGCATTGGTGAGCCCAAATGGCATCACCAGAAACTCATAATGGCCATACCGCGTACGGAATGCCGTCTTCGGAATATCCTCCTCCCTAACCCTCAACTGGTGGTAACCCGATCTCAAGTCTGTCTTAGAGAAACAACGGGACCCCTTCAACTGGTCAAACAGGTCATCTATACGGGGCATAGGGTACTTATTCTTAACCGTAGCCCGATTCAACTTCTAGTAGTCGATACAAAGTCTCAAGGCGCCATCTTTCTTTTTAGCAAAGAGGGTCGGTGCTCCCCACAACGAAACACTAGGGCGAATAAAGCCCTTATCCAGCAATTCCTGGAGCTGAAACTTCAACTCAACCAACTCGGCTGGGGCAAAACGGTAAGGTGCCATAGAAATCAGCGTTGTGCCGGGCACTAAATCAATAGAGAACTCAATCTCTCGATGAGGAGGCAAACTAACGAGATCCTCGAGAAAGACGTCCGAGTACTCACAAACCACTCTCGGCAACATAGTCTGGG
This sequence comes from Camellia lanceoleosa, assembly GCA_025200525.1. NCBI lineage: Eukaryota > Viridiplantae > Streptophyta > Magnoliopsida > Ericales > Theaceae > Camellia > Camellia lanceoleosa. The sequence continues at coordinate 94,996 of JANUSC010000411.1, forward strand.
TCTCACCACACTCACTACTCAAAAATCTAACAAGTAGACCACTAAGCTCACTCCGCCCTCGCGGATCATACACCGGTGGCAACACACTACCTACTCGATCCCCTAGAAAATGGAAACAATCCCCACTCAAGGTACAAACTGTGACCCTCTAACAGTAGCAATCAATAACAGTCCGGTATGACGATAGCCAGTCCATACCCAAAATAACATCAAATCCCGACATGGGCATCACTACAAAAGGAAAGCAGGCCGTGATCGGCGACCTCTATATCACAACCCCTACATCCTTGTTTCAAAATCAACTCACCCCAATAGGTGACACTACACAAATAGGAGATGCTAAGCTGTAACTCCAATCCCAAAGCAGATGCAAATGTAGTAGATACAAAAGAATGAGATGCACCGTATCAATCAATACACTAGCAACCGAGTTGCAAAACAAGAAGATACCTCTCTGGCCCGATGGAGCGGTACAAGATCTGTGTGATAACAGATACATGTGCCCGATGGGCCTGATCCACTGCTCACCCCTCGGACATCTGTTCTTTGCCTGGCCCAGGGACGAAGCTCCCAGATTGGCCCTCGAGGCTGCCTGCATTGGTGGTGAAAACTCTGCGTCTGCCTAGAACCGAGCAGCGCCAGTGGCACTCAGCGTGAGCAAAACCTCTTGGTGCCCAGTGACCACCTGCGATAACAAGACAAGGGTGGCCCACCTTGCGACTCTGGCTCTCTGGTCTAGGCTGAAGATGAAGCACTCTCGACCTCCTCTCCTCTGTGGGCAAACCCGAAGCCTTGTGGCCCGGTGACCACACTTATAACAGTGAAATCTCACGATTGCCTCTCCCAGAGCCCTTTTCGGCCTTTGGAAAGGTCGATCTAGCAACACCACCACGAGGCTAGCGAGGGTTAGCACCCTTCTGTCTCCTGCCATCACCCTGACCATCCTGGCTCCTCTTGGAGCCTCTCTGTCCCTTCTCCTCCTGCATCATGATCTCCATATGGGGTGCAGCATCAACCAAGCACCTATAGTCTCGGATCATAGAACCCCCAACTCGCATCTTGAGGCCGCGCCTCAACCTCTTCTCAAACTCGATACAGCGGCGTTCCTCGAACGTCACAAGTTCAGGTGCGAACCTGGACAAGCTAGTAAAAGCAGCCTCATACTCGGCCACTGAAGAACTCAACTGCAAAAGCTGGCAGAACTGGTCTCTCAGCTTCTCCCTGACTGCTGGAGATAAGAACTTCTCTTAGAAAGCACCCACAAAAGCCTTCCAAGTACCACCAATACGACCCTTCATGAATTTCCACCACTGACCCGCATCCCCCTTAAGCTGGAAAGATGCCAAGGTCACTTTCAAAGTCCCGTCTTCGATGCCAAGCATCTCAAGCGTCTTAGTCATCTGCTCCAGTCACTCATCAGCCTTAAGTGGCTCTCTCGGATCCCCCAAAAACTCATCCAGATTTGACCGGAAGAACTCCCTCTTCAGAAAGGAAGGCCCTGCATCAACGACCTGGGCCTGGACTTGATTCTCAGCTCTGAGAATGTCCATGGATGCTCTCAATGCTCCTTACATTTCGCGGGCTAAGGCGCCCATGGCCTGCTGACCTGCTAGCTCGACCACATTGGCCTGGCCAACACCCTCCTGCTGCGCCGGAATGTCATCCGGTATAGGCACCTCCTGCCTCCTAGGCCTACCTCGCCTACCACCACGTCCTCGTCTTGACATCCTAATAAAGGTAACGAAGAACATTAGCACATTCACAAATGTGCCGAAGCTATAACACTCGCGTCCTAATGCAATGGACAACAGTAATTCACTCCATGTAAGCACATAATCACATAAGCACTTATGAATTTCATTTCTGGATAATGATAGTCCTGAGGCATTACTAGAGTTCCGATTAGAAACAGCATTGATCAAGTGCTTTTCCAACAAGACTCACAGAAACCCAAGGATCTAATCAACATCCTAAAAACTAAATCCCATACCCACATAGTCACATAAACATGTTATCAAATAAACACATAATGTCACACATAGGTCTCTAACAAGCGAGACAAACCCATTGTGATACTAATCACTTCCCACGTACCCAAAGTATTTGAACCCGGTACGCTCTGATACCAAGTTGTAATGCCCTCAAAAAAATACATAAAACCCATCATTCCTGACATGCAACAATATAAGAGAAATAAACATCTTTCTATTTATCAAAGTAGTTCTTACAAAAGTATTACATGTTGACAACAAAAGCAAAGGCCCTATAGGCTTACAACTTTCCAAGCCAACACTTGGTTACAAGAAATGAGTACCAACTCATATATATTTTAAGCCCTTGGCTTGAATTTACATGTAATACATCAAAGGAGAGCAAAACAACCAAAAAGTCATGCGCCTCAAGCCTCCCAAGCTATGTCCTTGGAGGTGGCATGCTACCTGTACCTGTAAATGATGTCCCATATAGGGTGAAAATAACAGCGTTCGATAGATGGTCCACACTTATATTCCCACTTATAACACATTATAGTTTCATGACATTCAAGTCCATGTTACATTTCATTTCCCACTTCTTTTTCAACCATGAGTTTGAAAACAAGGCTCAAAATCTAGCCAAATAACTTAATGAGATTATGACTCATCTTTAAAACAGTTTTGAAATTTATAATGGATACACATTTTGGTGCTGTATCAATAACACATAAACCACTTCCATACTTCACGAAGGATACACATTTTGGTGCTGTATCAATATAACGTAAAAGTACTTCTATACTTCACCATTGATAATGATACACATGTTAGTGCTATATCAAATCAATTCCAACACTTCCATGATCCACACTTGATACACATTGTAGTGCTGTATCAATGTCAAACAAAATCGGTTTAGAGGTCCATCCCTATCTTCCCTAAACCATGGAGTACATCCCTATCTCCACCCACACTCACAATGTATATAAACGTAGATCATATACATAATCAATCAATACATAAAGTTAATGTATTATTCCAACGCTATATTTGTTAGCATACTCAATCGATTAGTTTTAGTTTGCCTAATCATCATGCATTGTCTACAACAATCAAGACTATCCTCCACCGATAGCCCAGCGATTATTTCTAAACAGAAAATAAATGCACCAAATAGATAAAATATCAACATTTCAACTAGGTGAGTGATAAATGATCCAACTACACCCGTTAATCTCATACATTCCCAATTTCAACATTCTCAATTCAATTTCTCATTTCTCAAAATTAATTTTACAAATTAATTTATCAATGTAATTAGGGCATTTGCCATAATTAACAAACAACCCTAAGGTTCCATTTCTATCAATAACCCAACATTTACCTCATTTCTCCATGCTAAACATGCATATAGGTTTATATAAGTAAGACCCCTTCTTTTGTAAAATTACATAAAGGCCCAAACTTTCTCCAAATTACCCAACAACCCCCAACATATCAGAATGCCAAAATTTAAAGACAAAGCTCATAAGGAGGAGTAGGATATCCCTACCTCGAAGTTTGAGCTCAAACGGAGATGAAGATCAAAAACCAACGTGCTCCAAATCCCAAGTTTTTCAGATTAAAACGAAGCCCTCAACCTACTCTATCTTTTTAACAAAGGACTAAGGGTAGAAACTCACTCTAGATAGATCAAACCTTAGAGAGAAGACAAGTATAGAGAGAGAGAGAGAGAGAGTCGGATCTAGGGTTTGTAAAAGAAAAGGGAATGAAAAAGTGAAGTTATTCCCACTGTTGCCTACTGATATATAACAGGCTCGCTCGAGCGAAGAGTTGGTCGCTCGAGCGACCAGACACAAGAAACCCTCGCTCGAGCGAATAAAGTCTTGCTCGAGCCAACAACTCGAAGCTTCAGGTCTGCAACCTAGAAGCACGCTCGAGCGATCGAATGCTTGCTCGAGCGAAGGAACTCAAAACATACACCTCGCTCGCTCGAGCGAAGAACTGCACCCTTCAGGTCCAGAACCAAACGCAGACGCAAGCTCGAGCCAAGAACTTCTCACTCGATCCACCAGATACAAAAATTAACTCTCGCTCGAGCGAATAAACCCTGGCTTGAGCGAAGGACCAAAAGCAAAGAGCTCGTTTGAGCGACAAACTTCTCGCTCGAGCGAAGGACCAAAATTCTGGGCAGCAACCATTTGCTCCCAAACACAACCAACCTGCAACAAACCTGCCCAACACATCCTATAACTCAAATACAAGGTACGAAAGGATGTAAACAAGATATAAACAACTGCTAACATCCACGGAACCAAGTCCGGATCACTGTACAACAAGGGGTAAAACCCGGGATCGCTATAGAATTGAATAAAAATAAAAATGGAAGTTGCATAAAATAAAAATGGAAGTTCATTCAAAAAACCATAATACCTTAACGATCTATTTGGAAGTTAAATAAAAAAATGAAGTTGAATAGAAAAGAAAGATGAATAAAAAAGGAAGTTAAATAAAAAAGGAAGTTGAAAGGAAATGGAAATTGAATAAAAAGTGAAGTTGAATAAAATAAAAATGGAAGTTGCATAAAATTAACAATAGAAGTTCATTTAAAAAACCACTATACCTTAAACAATCTATTTGGAAATTAAAGAAAAAAGAAAATTGAATAAAAAATGAAGTTGAAAAGAAATGGAAATTGAATAAAAATAGAAGTTGAATAAAATTAAAAATGGAAGTTGAATAAAAATAAAAGTGGAAGTTGAATAAAAATAAAAAAGGAAGTTGAATAGAGAAGTAAATTGAATAAAAATAGAAGTTGCATAAAATTAACAATGTAAGTTCATTCAAGAAACCATCATACCTTAACGATCTATTTGGAAATTAAATAAAAATGGAAGTTGAATAACATTAAAAATGGAAGTTCATTCAAGAAACCACTATACCTTAATGATCTTTTTTGGTATTAAATAAAAATGGAAATTGAATAAAAATAAAAATGGAAGTTGCATAGAAAATGAAATTGAATAAAAATGGAAGTTGAATAGAAAAGTAAATTGAATACAAATGGAAGTTGAATAAAAATAAAAATGGAAGTTGCATAAAATTAACAATGGAAGTTCATTCGAGAAACCACTCTACCTTAACGATCTATTTGGAAATCAAATAAAAAAGGAAGTTGAATAAAAATAAAAATCGAAGTTTATTCGAGAAGCCACTATACTTTAATGATCTATTATGAAATTAAATAAAAAAGGACGTTGAATAGAAAAGGAAGTTGCATAAAAATAGAAGTTGCATAAAAATAAAAATGAAAGTTCATTCAAAAAACCACTGTACCTTAACGATCTATGTGGAAATTAAATAGAAAAGGAAATTAAATAAAAATAAAAATGGAAGTTGAATAAAATTAAAAATGGAAGTTGAATAGACAAGGAAATTGAATAAAAATAAAAATGAAAATTGCATAAAATTAAAAAATGGAAGTTCATTCAAGAAAACACTATACCTTAACGATCTATTTAGAAATTAAATAAAAAGGAAGTTGAATAGAAAAGGAAATTGAATAAAAGTTGAAGTTTAATAAAAATAAAAATGGAAGTTGAGTAAAAATAAAAATGGAAGTTCATTCGAGAAACCACTATACCTTAATGATCTATTTGGAAATTAAATAAAAAAGGAAGTTGAATTGAAAAGTAACTTGAATAAAAATGGAAGTTGAATAAAAATAAAAATAGATGTTGCATAAAATTAAAAATTGAAGTTCATCCAATAAACCACTACACCTTGACGATCTATTTGGAAATTAAAAATAAAAATGAAAGTTGCATAAAATTAAAATGGAAGTTAATTGAAAAAACCACTATACCTTAACGACCTATTTGAAAATTAAAAAAAAAAAAAAAAAAAGGAAGTTGAATAGAAAAGGACATTGAATCAAAATGGAAGTTGAATAAAAATAAAAATGGAAGTTGCATAAAATTAAAAATGGAAGTTCATTGAAGAAACCTGTCACGACCCCAAACTGCCCCTAGTAGAATGGTGCCGTGATGGCCAGTAATTTGAGATTACCAAAGGCCAACTTTCTAAAATCACACACAATCAGAGTATACATATGGGGCTAACAAGAGCGGAAGCAATAACTTAAAATACAAGTGGTCCATAAGAGCCGTGCATAAGTCAAATGAAATGGCAAACAACTTTACATAACTTTACAACTTGAATATAAGCAAAATAAAATATACATTACATCTTGACAAAAGGCTTCACAAGCCGACGTTAAGACAAGGTTGCCGACATAAATAAAATACAGGAAATACAAGGTCAAAACATAATCTTCACAGTTGCCGACATCCTCGATGCCGACCTAAACATGCATACAAAACATCGGCACAACACACACGCCTCGGCGAAGCCGACTTCTAGCTTGGAACCTACATATATACATAGAGAGGGTGAGCTTGGACACTCAGTGAATGGTACAAGTAATAAAGGGGTTAAATGAATGAATCCCGAGGTCTTTGCGAAATATACATATCATAGCTTATTCAAAACATACGTATAACATGGCTTGCATCAAAACACATACTTAGTAAAACTTGTGCAAAACATTCTTGGCATAACTTGTATCAAAATGTGTACTTGAGCTTTCAAAACTTGCTTACTTATCAAAACATAGGATGAACCGTATTCATCAATCTTGGCCTTACAAAACATATGTGCTACTAACGTTTTAAGTCCCTTAGCACGTACGGACTTGTGCCACTTATGCTTAAAGTCCCCCGGCACGTACGGACTTGTGCCACTTATGCTTAAAGTCCCCTGGCACGTACGGACTTGACTTGATGTGCTACAAATGCTTATAGTCCCTTAGCACGCACTTGTGCCACTTATGCTTAAAGTCCCCCGGCACGTACGGACTTGTGCCACTTATGCTTAAAGTCCCCTGGCACATACGGACTTGTGCCACTTATGCTTAAAGTCCCCTGGCACGCACGGACTTGTCTAAAACATCATCAAAACAGAGCTTATACTTGATACATAAAGTAGGGATAGTCATTCATGCTTGATCAAATACTTTTCAAGACAAAGCAAAGTAAAACTTATCAAAACATTAGAACATAACTTTATTAAAGGTACCACTCACCTAGTTCTTGGAACGTCGGGGTCACAACAAAGGTCCAAGTCCTACAAACACATGGCAAAGTCTACTGAACACACTACTCAAACAAGTCTCACATACATGCAAATGATCTCGGAAAAACATGCTGGAAGTCAAAACACTGTTTTACATGTCGGGAGGACATGCTGGGTACTAACAGTCTTCTTGCGAGGTCCCACACCTCCTGGCCGAGGTGTGGTCACCCAGGCTTCGGCGTGCGGCTGCAGGCCGAGGTTCAAACAAGACAAGTGATCATGCAAGGTAGGCTAAGGTGAGATACGATGCTTGGCCTAAGTGTAAGGTCTAGGTAAGAATGATCTCGGCGACAACACTTCGGGAAGTGAAGTCTGGAAATCTGGGTTTCCACCCGTGAAGAACATGAAGAACATGAACATGAAAATCATGAATATGATGAATGCCAAAATCATAACTTGCTTATACAAAATCTGAGTTTTCATGCCATGAGTTCGAAAACATGGACCTGGGTACCCATACTTGAAGATCATATGAAAACAAACACAAAAACATATATCTTGGTTTAAGCTTTCGGATCAAAACATGACTTTTCTTGAAGAACACTTGAATACCACTTTCTCTTTCTAAAACCGAGCTTCAAAACGATGCATGGCTTTCAAAACATATTCAATCATGCAATGCAATAACAAGATCATAAAGGACATCATGAGCACATCAAGAATCTAACCTTAGAACACGAATCTAACGGTTTGATCTCTAGGAATCAAGCTTGGATCTCTACTCTCTCTCAAGAACTCTTCTCCCTCTCTTCTAGAGCTTCTCTCTCTTCTTCCTTAGAACAAAACACAACAAATGATAGTTTTCTCTCTCTACCGGCTGACTTATCACTCTGCTCGGACACGTGGCGTTGCCGGGTTGGTTCAGCTCAAAAGGTGACTGATTGACAAGACAGGTGTAAGGCAAAGCGTATTCAACAAGCTTGGTGGCAAGGTCACCTCGGCAAGTGATGACATCGGCCAAGGACAAGACATCGGCTAGTCAAGGAACAATGATCTCGGCTAGGAAGAACAACACTTGACTAAGCTGTGCCACACCTCGGCCCAGATGTGCCACACCTCGGTCTAGGTCATACCTGTCCCGGAACAAGATCACTTGGGTTCAAGGATGACATCTCGGCCTAGATAATACACACCTCGGCCTTGGTGATACTCACCTCGGCCCAGATGATAATCATCTCGGCCAATATGTCCGAATGAAGATGGAGGTCAAGTAAAGGGGTTCCCAGATAGTTCTAGGCTTAGGATGACCTCGGCTTGGATTAACCTAGGCTTGACACTACAAGGGAGGAACAAAGCATACATATACACTTAGGCAAATCACATAAGCACAAAACAAGGCAAGAGTTCATGAAGGCAAATCTTAACATGGCAAATCATATAACTGCATGCAAGCATGACTAAGGCATGAAATGTGGGTCCTTACAAAACCACTATACCTTAATGATCTATTTTGAAATTAAATAAAAAAAAAAGTTGAATAGAAATGGAAATTGAATAAAAATAGAAGTTGAATAAAAATAAAAATGGAATTTGCATAAAATTAAAAATGGAAGTTCATTTAAGAAACCACTATACCTTAACGATCTATTTGGAAATTAAATAAAAAAGGAAGTTGAATAGAAAGGGAAATTGAATAAAAATGGAAGTTGAATAAAAATAAAAAAGAAAGTTGCATAAAATTCACAATTGAAGTTCATTCAAGAAACCACTATACTATAAAGATCTATTGGAAAATTAAATCAAAAAGGAAGTTGAATAGAAAAGACAACTGAATAAAAATGGAAGTTGCATAAAATTAAAAATGGAAGTTACATAAAAATAAAAATCGAAGTTCATTCAAGAAACCACTATACCTTAACGATCTATTTGGAAATTAAATAAAAAGAGAATTGAATAAAAATTGAAGTTGAATAAAATAAAAATGGAAGTTGCATTTAAGAAACCACTATACCTTAACAATCTATTTGGAAATTAAATAAAAAAGGAAGTTGAATAAAAAAGTAAATTAAATAAAAATGGAAGTTGAATAAAAAAGGAAATTTAATAAAAAAGGAAGTTGAAGAAAAATAAAAATGAAAGTTGCATAAAATTCACAATGGAAGTTCATTCAATAAACCACTATATCTTAACGATCTATTTGGAAATTAAAAATATAAATGGAAGTTGCATATAATTAAAAATTGAAGTTTATTCAAAAAATCACTCTACCTTAACGATCTATTTGGAAATCAAATAAAAAATGAAGTTGAATAGAAGTGGAAATTGAATAAAAATGGAAGTTGAATAAAAATAAAAATGGAAGTTCAATAGAAAAGGAAGTTGAATAAAAATAGAAATTGAAGTTAATTCAAGAAACAACTATACCTTAACAGTCTATTTGAAAATTAAATAAAAAAGGAAGTTGAATAGAAAATTAAAAATTGAAGTTCATCCAAAAAACTACTATACCTTAACGATTTATTTGGAAAGTAAATAAAAAAATGGAAGTTGAATAAAAATCAAAGTTGCATAAAATTAACAATGGAAGTTCATTCAAGAAACCACTATACCATAACGATCTATTTGGAAATTAAATACCAAATAGATCGTTAAGGTATAGTGGTTTCTTGAATAAATTCCATTGTTAATTTCATGCAACTTCCATTTTTATTTTTATTCAACTTCCTTTTCTATTTAACATCCATTTATATTTTTATTCAACTTCCATTTTCATTCAATTTCCTTTTCTATTCAACTTCCTCTTTTATTTAATTTCCAAAAATTAAAAATGGAAGTTCATTCAAGAAATCATTATAACTTAACGATCAATTTGGAAATTAAATAAAAAAAGAAGTTCAATAGAAAAGGAAATTAAATAAAAATGGAAGTAGAATAAAAATAAAAATGGAAGTTGCATAAAATTAAAAATGGAAGTTCATTCAAGAAACTACTATACCTTAATGATTTATTTGAAAATAAAATAAAAAGGAAATTGAATAAAAATGGAAGTTGCACAAAATTAACAATGGAAGTTCATTCAAGAAACTACTATACCTTAACGATCTATTTGGAAATAAAATAAAAAAGGAAGTGTAATAGAAAGGAAAATTGAATAAAAAAGGAAGTTGCATAAAATTAAAAAATGGAAGTTCATTCAAGAAACTGCTATACCTTAACGATCTATTTGGAAATTAAATAAAAAAGGAAGTTGAATAAAAATAAAAATGGAAGTTGCATACAAATGGAAGTTAATTCAAGTGATCACTATACCTGAACGATTGTTTTGGAAATTCAATAAAAAAGGATGTTGAATAAAATTAAAAATTGAATAAAAATAGAAGTTGTATAAAATTAAAATGGAAGTTCATTCAAGAAACCACTATACCTTAACAATCTATTTGGAAATAAAAATGGAAGTTGCATAAAATTAAAAAGGCGTTCATTCAAAAACCACTATCGTTAACGATCAATTTGGAAATTAAATAAAAATGGAAGTTGAATAGAAATGGAAGTTGAATAAACCACTATACCTTAGCGATCTATTTGGAAAGTAAATAAAAAAATGAAGTTGAATAGAATAGGAAATTGAATAAAAATGGAAGTTGCATAACATAATAATGGAAGTTCATTCGAGAAACCACTAAAAATGGAAGTTGAATAAAAATAAAAATAGAAGTTAATTCAAGAAACCACTATACCTTAACGATCTATTTGGAAATTGAAGTTCAATAAAATAGATCTATTTGGAAATTAAATAAAAAAGGAAGTTGAATTGAAATAAAAATGGAAGTTGCATAAAATTAACAATGGAAGTTCATTCAAGAAACCACTATAACTTAACGATCTATTTGGAAATTAAATAAAAAAGGAAGTTGAATAGAAAATAGAATTGAATAAAAATGGAAGTTGAATAAAAATAAAAATGAAAGTTCATTCAAAAAACCACTATACCTTAACGATCTATATGGAAATTAAATAAAAAAGGAAGTTGAATAGAAAAGAGAAATTGAATAAAAATGGAAGTTGAATAAAAATAAAAATGGAAGTTGTATAAAATTAAAAATTGAAGTTCAATAAAATTAACAAGCCGGATCATGTTAGTATAAAATTAGGATTGGGGAGGTTGCTTATCGTTTGGCTTTGCCACCGCAGTTATCCGAGGTACATGACGTGTTTCATGTTAGTATGCTTCGAATGCGAGCCATCCATCGCACGTGTTGGATTGGACCGACTTAGAGGTAGACGAGGATGCCTCGTATGAGGAGAGACCGGTTCAGGTCTTGGATAGGCGGGATGAAGTCTTGCGAGGCAAGACCATTCCCTTGGTAAAGGTTTTGTGCAAACATCACGAAGTGGAAGAAGCCACTTGGGAACGTGAGTTGGATGTCCGCAAGAAATATCCGGACATGTTTGTTGATGTATAATCATATATTGAAATTATGTAATATTGTTGAACTTTAAGAACATTACATATGTCTTAAGTTGTAAAACATTGTATATGTTTTGGTTTATGGGAGTTTAATGTAACTTTGCATATGTTGGATGTATTGTAGAAATGGATATATATCATGAGACATGAATATGATATGGAAATGGGGATCATGTATATTGTAAACTGTTGAAATGGAAAGGAAGTACATGTTGAAACGTATATGCTGTGAAATGCCTCTTGACAAGAGATAGAATGACCGGGGTGGGTCGAGTTATTGAATGTTGAATGTGACATTGTTTAAATTGGAGAAAATCTTGTTTTTGAAAAACTTGTAGTTAATTTCAAGGACGAAATTCTTTAAGGGGGGAAGGTTGTAGCGATTCCGGTTTTGCCCTTTCTGTATTTTGTGTATTCCGGACTTTGGTTCCATGGAGTTGGTGGTTGTATATCTTGTTGTCATCCTTTAATTCCTCATGTTTGAGTTTTAGGATGTGTTGGGCGTGTTTCGAACAGGTGGGTTGAGCCTTAGTTCAAATTCTTGTTGCCCAGTTTTTGAATGGTCCGCTCGAGCGGGTGCTTGTGCACTCGAGCGGAGATTCCATACTTCCAGTATTTCGTGCCTCTGCAAAACTTCTGCAGGTGTGTTTTTCACGCTCGAGCGGGTCACGCTCGAGTGGGTATGTTGGCGCTCGAGCGGGCCTTCTTGCTCTCGAGCGTGTTCAGATTTTTGTGCTTGATGCTCGAGCGTTCTGTTCTCCGCTCGAGCCGGAGTGTCGTATATCAGTTGTCAGTTGGGCATTTTTGAATCACCTTTTACATTCACACTCTCTCTCTTACTTTCTAAAAACCCATTTTGAGAGCTTCTCTCTCTAGGATCTCCTTTCTCTCTAGGGTTTGATCTAGTTAGAGTGTTTCACTCCCTTGGTGCCTTTGTAAAAAGTGTGTTGATCGTCGAGGGCTTCGTTTTGATCCGAAAAGTTTGGAGTTTGGAGCACTTTGGTTTTGGTCTCTTCTCTATTTGAGCTCTAACTTCGAGGTAGGGATATCCTACTCCATCTTATGAGCTTTGTCTCTGAATTTTAGTATTTCGATATGTTGGGGGTTGTTGGGTAATTTTGAGAAAGTTTGGGGCCTTTGTGTAATTTTCAAAAGATGGGTTTTCAAACATATAAACTCTTATGTATGTAATACATTGGAAAATAGACTTGGTGTTGGATTGTTGACGAAAAAGGAACCTTAAGGTTGGTATTGTGAATTTGGGAAAAAGCCCTAATTGCATGATAAATTAATTGGCATAATTAATTTTGGGAAAATGAGAAATTGAATAGGAAATATTCAAATTGGAATGGTATGGGACTAAAGGGTGTAGTTGGATCAATTTATCACTCACCTAGGCAAATGTTGATAATTTATCCATTTGGTGCATTTATTTTCTGTTTAGAAATAACTGCTTTGGGTTATCGGTGGAGGATAGTCTTGATTGTTGTAGACAATGCATGATGATTAGGCAAACTAAAACTAATCAATTGAGTAGGCTATCGAGTATAGCGATTGGTTTAATACATCAAAATTGTGTATTTAATGATTGAACATGTATATGATAATTGTTTATATACATTGTGTTGTGTGGGAGGAGATAGGGGATGGACCTCTAAACCGGAAATTGTGTGACATTGATACAGTACTACAATGTGTATCATGGTGAAGTATGGAAGTGTTTGTTTGATTTGATATAGCACTAAAATGTATATCATTATCAATTGTGAAGTATAGAAGCGTTTCTATGTTATATTGATACAGCGCCAAAATGTGTATCGTTTATGAAGTATGGAAGTGGTTTTATGCGTTATTGATACAACACCAAAATATGTATCTGTCATGAACTTTGAAAGTAATTGAGCAATGAGTTTTAATCTCATTAAGTTATTTGGGCCAGGTTCTGAGCCTTGTTTTCAGACGGAGAGTTGAATAAGAAATGGAAACTGAAATGTAACTTGGGCATGATTGTCACGTGTAGAAACCCCATTTTTGACCGTCCTCAAGACTTGGACGTCACCGCTTGAACACTCGGTGATTATCCATGTTTGTGTTCGTTTGGAGTTCCCGGAGTTCTCGGCTACGCGCGCCTTGCCTCAGAACCTCCGAAGTCGACCGTTTTGTGTCTGGTTTTGCACCAGGCACCTGTGTTTTGCCCTAGAGGGGCAGGGAATGCCTTTTGAGGCATCCCCACACACCACCGGCTGTGGCTAGAGGCTACCGGCCGGCTGTTGTTGCCACCGGCACTATATTGTGCCGGTCGGCCTCACTACTTGGCAAAAGACCATTTTGCCCTGCCGACCACTTTACAACTGTTGTTGGAGATATTTTTCGCATGACTTTTTACCACTTTCTTTCCCTCCATACACGTGTATGAAGGGATGAGCCCCCTTGCTTGCTTGGTTGCTAAGCTTACAAGATTGCCTCCTCTATAAGAGGAGGCCTTGTCTTCTTGGCTAAGGGTTAGCCATTCTAAGAGATCAAGAACCATAGCTTATATATCCTCTCTCTCTATATCTCACTCACTCTCATCCTTGTGTGTGTGTTTTGTGACCAAATAGTGCACTTTTACCTTATTTTTGCACCATTACACACACTATTACACCTTATTCCGAGATTGAGGGACTTGGAGGGTTGTTTGTTGTGATTTTGGGCTGATTTTGAACACTAGAGAGTGGCTGGACCACCTGTTCTTCAAGGAATCTTCAAGGGTAAACTCTTTGCTTTAGTTTCCCCATTCTTGCAACTAGTTTCTACCCCTCTTGCTTTGTGTTTTAACCTTTGTGTATAACATAAAAAAAAATCTTGTTTTTACTTGCTTAAGAACTTTCATTAAGGTCATCTTTTGATTTGAGTAAGAACTCACTCTCTTAGGCCTTATTTTGGCCCTTTTAGTGCCTTTTCTTTGAGCATTGTTTTACTTGATGTTTTTGACCTTCTCACCACTGAAAACCAGTGGGTTTTCAGTGGTGAGGGAGGTGTTTTTTTTAAGTCTCATATAGGGGAGGGACACCCCTCTCCCCTTGGCTCCTTGTTTGCCTTTGTTCTTGGCTTATAGAATGGCATGCATGAATGTTTGTATTTGGCTTCATTTCAGAACTTTTTTGGATGTTTTGAGTCATATTTCACCTCTGTTTTTGGTCGTTTTTATGGTCCTTAACATGCCTCTCATACTTGCTTTGTAATGCCCTCTTATGCCTAGAAGTATGCCATGCATCTAGGCCATGTTCTTTGCATGTTTTAGCTTGGTTCCATAAGGGTATTAGCATCATATTACCATGTATAAGGGCTGTGAGCCACTAATTTTGCCATGTATAGTGTGCTTGACATGGTTGTTTTGTATTCTAGGCTTGTAAGCCTCATGCATTTTGGTTCCTAGCATGTTCAACATTGATCATCCTCATGATTTGGCATCATTTGTGACCCTATTTCAGTCCATAAATCCTTTGTGTATGTTTACATATGTGACCATTCTCATGCTTCAAGGGTGTCCCCTTTTATGTCTAGGAATTGGCATTGTGTATGCTTGCATGATTAATACATTTTGGAGCTGCCATATGTGGGTTTTGGGTGTCATTTTGCATGATAGAAATCTGTTTTGGGTTGTTAGATGCATGCCATGAGTGGCCTTGATAATGGTAGTAAGGTACTCTCTTTGGTGCCCTCGATTTTGGGCCTATTGCCTTGCATGCTTGCATGAGTTTTGGTCATCATTTTGGGCATGTTTTGCCACTGTTTTAGGGAGGTTTGAGGGCTGTCCCATTGTAGCTTAGTCTACCATTGCATGTTTAGTATATGTGTGTTGCATGCTTGGTCAACATGGTCTTGGCATAAGACAATCTTATTGCCTTAGGTGTTCATGTTTGTATCACACTTTGCATTGTGCATGCTTAGTATTGTATACTTCCCATGATGTGTTACATAGCATTTGGCATGCCTTACACTTTTGTGTCATGTTGCATTGTTGACGTGTGTTTGCATGGATTGCATTTCATTACTTGGTTTGGGGTGTCAAACCAAGTGTGGGAAATGAGGGGTGTTTGTACTCCAAGTGACAAAACACACCTCAATTCCCATGTCACTAGGGCCCTTGACTTTGGCATGATAGGGACTTAGTTATCATTGTTATGTTGCGTGCATTTTTACATTGAAATGCAACCTTGGTATCTTAGGCTATCATGCACCAAGGTGCACAATTGATAGCTCTAGAACCAAGAGCCATGTTTCCTTGAGTCCCATTCATGATAGGAAGCATTGGCCATGCATAAATATGCTCAAAAATCCAATACCATGCACCGCTTTCTTTGTCTTTGTCAAACCTGCTTCTGCAGAATTTTGTGCCGACCGGCAGAAGAGTGCCGACCAAAGATCGTATTCGGCGATATACCATTTTGCAGCCGGTGGCCACCACAAGCAGCCGGTGGTAGTTTCCTTTAGCCGGTGGCACTTATCAGAACACAAGGAAGGTTTCCTGGGACTGGTATTTTTTTGGAGAGACGGGGCAGTAAAAACAGAGGTGGCAGTGGCACGGTGTAGGCTTTTCCGGGCAAGTCGCAACGAGCATGCATCATTCGCGCATCCCGAGGCCCCCCCTTTTTTATTTACTTGATTTAATTTTAGTAATTAGAATTTTGTAATAATTTATTCATTTATTCTTGGACTGTATTATTCTTTTGGTCCCTCCGAGTGAGGGCGCATTTGCAATAAGTGTGTGTGAGTGGGTGTATGTCTTCCAACCCCCATTTCTTTCTACCCTTTTATTTACCTGCTTTCGATGGTAGATTAGGGCATACTTATTTTAGCACACCTTATACAATGCATGTGTGCATTCATGCATTTGTTTACGTACATCGGGCTCGGTACATCATACAAACTGCATCGTACTTTCAATTCCAAATTGAACACGTGATAGTTGTTGCATTTCATGTGCCATGCTTAGGATAGCCGAGCCTGTCTAGATTACATTCCGTATGCGATGAATTAGTCACTTAACATAAACTAGGTCATGCATGTTTTTGCTAACTGGTTTCTTGTTTTGGCACGGAGTACGATGTAAGTTTTATGCTTTAGCATGTCGCATGTGTGTGAATGTTTGCCATGACAGTACGCCTGCCATGCGGCTAAATGCTTATATGAAATAAACTGTTTGAATGCCTGTGGGTGGAGGTTGGGTTGCTTGAGTTGGAAAACTCATTGAAATCCGTATTTTAGCCTACTTGAGAGTAGCAAATTCCAAGGCATTTTCAAAACGAACGGATATGCAATGTTTATTTCCAAATTAAGCAATCTAGTCTATACTTGTTTGCTGCGCGCATAACATAGTAATTCTAGGCTAATAATTGGAATAAGAGCATGTAATGTTTTCAAAAACGGATATCACGGTTAGTAGAGGCCGGTCTTCGGACCGGGCGAAAGGGGGTGCTCATAGCTGACCTTCCCCGATCGTACCCAAGCTCCCGAGCCAAGACCACTTTGGTGATGACGGACACGTGGCCTTCGGCACCGAGTCAGGGTTTCCTAAATTCCCTATTTTAAAATATTTAGGTGGCGACTCTGTAATCTGGCAAAGCAGTCCATGTTTGGCACTACTTTTTCAAAAAAAAAAAAATCTGTTTTTCTTCAAAACGATTTGCCAGAGTTGGACTCTTTGGTTCAGATTTAGAACCGCAACAAACAAAAAGAAGAGTCTCGAATCAGAGCGGTTCACGCCTGGCGTCTATAGTTCTTGGCGACTCCGCTGGGGAGTTTAGAGAGCTTGACTCGAACTCGTGATATCCTGTTTTGACTACACTTATGTGTTTCTTTGCATTGCTTGTGCATTGGTGCGCCTAGGACACCGTGTTGGCCATCTGCTATTCCTGAGCGGTTTGCCATAAGGCTGACCGGTTGCGGGCTCTGCCAGTGTGGGAACACAAACCCCGGTTTTACCGGGGCACCCTTTTCGACCATTCGACCTAGTGCATAGTCGGAATCCATAGTGACCATTCCAAACTAGGACAGGTTGCTCACCCGATATAGGTTGTTTGAAACCGCTGCGTGCGTAGTGAAACCCTAGCTCCTGACAAGAATAGGACAGGGAAACCCTACCCCAACATAGGGGTGTATTGGCTCTCTTTTACCTGTTATGTGCTTTTAGAGTGTATCTCTACAGGAACATACATGTCAGTTTGCAAGGTTGGGTATCCGGCCTGAGGGCACCAGTAACAGTATTTTGGGAAATCAGTTATCTGTGGGTACAAAATCCGGACTTGGGGGAAATGATTCAGAAACAGTGATCAGTATTTAAGGAACAGTGTATCGAATTCAGCGTGTTATCCAACCGTGTGTTGTATGTTTATTTTACGTCGTTATGCTGTCCGATTTTCTATTTATTTATGCGCTTTATTTATCTTTTTATTAGGTAGTTGAGCACGATTGCTACCAACCCGATAGATATCCCCCAAGCACCCTGGGTTAGAGGCCGTCGACTCCTTCGATCTGAGGATCTGATAGACGGACAACCAGTGTACTACTTACTACCCCCGGTTACTAAACGGAGGTCAGTAAGGCAGAGGGCATCAAGATGTGATCGATCGAGGGCTTTATCTATCCCACCTGTGTTCAGTAGGGATCGGAATTCTGTGTCACCAACAGAGAGAGAATATACACCAGTAATCCAACTAGAGCAGGAAAACATGGCTAGTTTGGAGGAGATGGTGCGCCACCTTCAAGAAAGCATGAAAGCAATGCAGCAAGATGCCGTCCGTCAGGCAGACTTCGCCAGGCAACAGGCCACAGTTATGAGAAAGCAGAGACAATTGCCGACTAGAGCAAAGAAATCGGCATCTGCGCATCAAGTACCTCCCCCACCAGGAATTCCAAACCTTGGGGAGACAGCCAATGTTCAGATCGATGATACAATCGCCTATTGCCACCCCCACCTCCAACCCTACCTCAATTCCAACCTCAGCTATCAAAAACACCCACCAACCTACCGGACTCTCCCTTTGAGTTCGAGACTGATCCCACTGCGCTAAAGTTGAGCAAGCTTGAAAAGCTGTTCAAGAGATCCCAAGGGGTCAAGACTATCCCCGCTATTGAAGATGGTTACACCGACGCAGTTGTGACGCTGCCCGACCGATTCAAAATGCCTCATATTGATCGATTTGACGGGTCTGGGGACCCCATGGTGCATTTAAGGCTGTTTTCAGATGTTTTAAGGCCGATGGGCCTCAGTAGGCTTCAGAAATTGTCTTTGTTTGGCCGGACCCTGTCAGGTGTGGCAGCAATATGGTATGCTAAGCTAGAAGATGACGTCGAGAGGAATTGGGACGAAATGGCTGAGGCCTTCATCGCACAATATTCGTATAATACGCAGATTGAGATCACGACCCGTGATCTCGAGACTACTAGGCAAGAGCCTAAGGAGAGTTTTTCAGAGTTTGTAACCAGATGGAGGGCCAAGGCTTCGATGATGACCTTGAGGCCTACGGACAAAGACCAGATTCGAATGATTGTGCGCAATATTCAGCCGAAGTTGATGCAAAAGATGATAGTTCTCCCCTTTCCTACCTTTTCTGACCTACATGAAATGGGAGTGCAGATTGAAGATGTCTTGAAGCAAGGCTTGATTGATAATGACCGAGAACAACCCCGACGAACTTTCAATCGTGGTAACAATGCAGGCCCGAGTGGCGCTACTACTACGAGAGCCACCGAAGTAAGCATGGTCACCGCTAACCCCCCTAGAAGTACGGCAGCTGCACCATTCTCCGGCGCGTCCGGAAGCAACCCGCAAACAACCAAATACCCACCCAGAAACACCAGAACCTTCGCCCCACTATATATGCCCCTATCCAAAGCTCTGGGGGTTTTGATCAAGAAAGGGCATCTGAAGCCCCTGGAGCCGCGGCCCCTACCAGAAAAACTCCCCCTACCCATAACCCGGCCAAATATTGTGCCTTTCACCAGCAGCACGGACACGACACCGATCTGTGCTTCCGATTACGCCATGAGATTCAAGATCTCATCGACAATGGGGTGATTTTGCCTCCCGAAAAACCCAATGTTACTACAAATCCCCTCCCCGCACATAACCAAGCTCCACCACCCAAAAGACTTAATTTCATCTATACCGGGGGCATGTCCTACGACCCTAGTATCTACATCACACCTACCCACCTGCCTAAACCGGAGGTGTTCCTTCCCGATTGCACCGACTTGTGCATGATGGACATCTCTATCACCCAACCCAAGCCAGCCGCGGTGACCACCGAGAGCAGAGGAAGGGAAATTCCAAAGGGGAAACAGATTATTGAGTCAGAATTTGCGGAATTTGGGAGTTACGTTGGGAAGACATGCAGTCCGAGTGACTACATTTCATCGATAAGCCAAGATAGGTCCGGGATGGAATTGCCAACAGGGGAAGAGTTGTGTATGATCCAAGGAGATAGTCCGGGTCAGAGAACAGATGAGGTAACAGCTGCGGAGGAGGACCTGGCCAATCTCCAATTTTACAATGACCAATATCCAGAGGACGCAGTAGTTGCGTGGTTCGATTATGAGGATTCAGCAGAAGCTACCGGGTGGTTGGACGATCAGCCCGATGTGGTAGGAGGATTTCAGGCAGAGCCGAGTTCAGCAGGAATGAGAATGTCAGCGACGGCCGGAAGGGTTGAAGAACAGAACACATCACCGGGGGGCGCCGGTGTCAAGAATTTCACCCGAGATTGGAATATTTTGAGTGCCGAGATCATTGAACAGTCAGCTATGTCAGAACAAGCAAGTTTTGAAGATTCCGAGAGAATCAGGAAAGCAAAGGCCCATGTGGGAGTTGAAACTGCTGTGTGCACAGGAAACGAGAATACTACAGGCAGATGGATAGAAGGTGCTGCGAGCGCAAGAACAGCCATACCAGAGCCGGACAGGTGTCTGTCGGCCGTTGATGGAATGTGGTGGGAAGATGAGGACCTATGTCTTGCCCACACGGATGAAGATTGGGGGAGTAACCAACCCGATGACACCTGGTACCTTGGAGAGGTTGACCACATGACACGGAGTGGGCGATATTTCAAACCCCCACACTTGGATCAACCAGAAGCCTCAGGGAAGGATAGGGAAGCCGAGAAGCAAAAGGAGAAGCAACTTGAGGAAGAAGCTGTTCTCAAGCAGCTGAAAAAGATACAAGCAGACATCTCCATTTGGGGACTGCTCATGGCCTCGCGAGTACACAGGCAGGCTGTTTTGACAGCCATGGATAAAGCCAAACTCTCCATAGAAACTACACCCGAGCAGCTGGTTGGACTGGTCTTCCCAGGAGGGGGTTCCCCGACATTGACCTTTTCGGATAAAGAGCTCCCGCCTGAGGGCGTAAATCACAACAAACCCCTCTACATCTCTGTGGAATGTAGAGATAAGTGGATACCGGTGGTACTTGTCGATACCGGGTCCGCCATCAATGTCTGCCCGGCTAGGACAGCATATGCGATTGGCTTGAAAACCGCGGATTTCGTACCAACAGCCCAAGTCATCCGGGCATATGACAACACAAGTAGAGAAGTAATGGGAACAGTTAAAGTTCAGACAAAGGTGGGACCAGGGCAGCACAAGATAGATTTCCATGTCCTAGAAGTCCCCGTAACTTTTAATTTGCTTTTGGGACGGCCGTGGCTGCATCAGGTGAAGGCAGTATCATCTACTTTGCATCAAATGGTGAAATACCCCTACGGGAAGGGAGTAGCCATCGTCTTTGGGAATTCATCAATCCACCCACCACCGGAAGTATCCACACCTGTATTAGAAATCGAGCATGGCATGGAAGATGTGTTCATATCGGGTTTTACCTTGGCCGAGGCTCAGGTTGTACAGAATATCATGGCCGCTAACGAAGGAATATACGTCAGTGCTCAAGCAGTGTACCTCATGAACAAGCTCCAATACATCCCCGGGATGGGATTAGGGAAGAGTGGCCGTAAGGGCATTGCAGCGTTGGCCGAAGTGCCGCACAACCCTCATACCTTCGGCTTGGGTTATCTGCCCACCAAGGAAGATTGGGTAAGAAGAGGAAAAGAGATGGCAGGAAGAGCCAAAGCAAAACAGATGGGGAAACCTTTTGAATTGATGCATCGGCCCATCCAGGGTACCCTGAACGGACGCTTCGTCCGGGAGGGGGAAGACTTTCCATTCTGCGGTTTTCCTGAGCCATGGCTGAATGAAGAAAAGAAGCGCATGCCGGGGTTCGAAATTTTCTTTGACCTGCAGTTACATGGGGATGATGTTGCTGAAGAGTGGACAGACCCAGCAGCTGAGGATAAGCATAACAAGGGATCAGAGTCTGCGGACACAGAGGTTGAAATGGGGGTAGCACTGGCGTGTCTACTTTCAGATCCTTCGATCGACCAGGTGTGCTTGGGGGATGACTCCTCGGTGTCCATGATCGGAGATGAAATGGCTGTGGGCCTACCATCAGCTATTTTGGATGCATCCATCGCACCCTCCCTCACCTGGCAGTACGAGGAGGGATTTTTGTCAAGCAGCACCGGGTCAGGTAGTGAGCCGGAATCTGATTCCACCGAGTCTTGTGAGTCTAATCAGTTCCACTTCTGAGTCTGAGTTCGGTATTCCTGGGGATGATAACCCGGATGCCACAGTCCTGTCCAGGTCGTCTTTTTCTTTCTCTTTTGAGTCTGTTGTAACAGAAGAATTGGACGGTTCGGAAGTATCTAATGAGAATGAGGTGACTGTGGTTTCCGAGTACTTTTCTGTGCCTTTGGTTTATTGCTTAAATCAAGACTTTCAAAATTTTGATGAAAACGACGAGGACAAAATTCCTCCGGTTTTGCAACGACTAATTGAACAAGAGCAGGAGAGGTTTGTTAAACCCTTAATGGATGAAATCACTACCGTGAACATTGGTACTGAGAAGGACCCGCGGCTGGTCCAGATCGGGTCCACGTTGTCTTCGGAGGAACGCGAGCGCTTAGTCGCTTTATTAAAAGATTTCAAAGATGTTTTCGCGCGGTCCTACGAAGACATACCTGGAATCGATCCTGAGATTGTGCAGCACCGGATCCCTCTTGACCCCGAGGCCCGACCTGTCAAACAGAAACTCAGAAGGATCCGCCCTGATTGGGCCATCAAGATCAAGGAAGAGGTCACCAAGCAGATTGATGTAGGCTTCCTGCTGGTATCCGAATACCCGACCTGGTTGGCTAACATTGTTCCAGTGCCGAAAAAGGATGGCAGAATCCGGGTATGTGTGGATTTCAGGGATTTGAACAGAGCCAGTCCGAATGATGACTTTCCCTTGCCGCATATCGATGAGTTGGTAGATTTCACAGCGGGGCATGCTTTGCTCTCATTCATGGATGGTTTTTCAGGCTATAATCAGATAGTAATGGCACCCGAAGATCGGGAGAAGACTGCTTTTACCACCCCGTGGGGTACATATTGTTACAGAGTGATGCCGTTTGGGCTGAAGAATGCTGGGGCTACATATCAACGGGCTGCAACCACAATATTACATGACATGATCCATAAAGAGGTTGAGGTGTATGTGGATGACATGATTGTCAAGTCCAAAGAAAGAGAGGGCCACTACACCGCTTTGCAAAAGTTTTTCCAAAGGATCAGAGAATTTCGGCTGCGGTTGAATCCTCAGAAGTGTACGTTTGGTGTTATAGCGGGAAAAATGTTGGGATTTCTGATTACACAAAGGGGCATCGAGGTCGACCCTTCCAAAATCAAGGCCATCTTAGAAATGCCACCACCAATGACTGAAAAGGAGGTGCGAGGCTTTCTGGGTAAAGTGCAATTCATAAGGCGGTTTATCTCAAAACTAACCTTAACTTGTGAACCACTTTTTGGTCTCCTAAAGAAAGGAAAGAAGTTCCATTGGGACGGCTGATGCCAAGCTGCATTTGAACAGATTAAAGAGTATCTACAGAATCCACCTGTGTTGTCACCGCCAAAGCCGGGAAGACCGTTGATATTGTATCTGTCAGTAACCGAGACTACAATGGGCTGCATGCTCGCACAAGAGTCGGAAGATAAAGTGGAAAAGGCCATCTACTATATGAGCAAGAAGATGCTGGATTATGAGACCCGCTACACTCCGCTGGAGAAGGCTTGTTTGGCCTTGGTATGGGCTACCAGGAAGCTGCGGCACTACCTGTTAGCTCACTCTGTAATGTTGGTTTCACGACTTGATCCCATCAAATATCTTTTCGAGAAACCGGCACTTACGGGTAGGCTAGCTCGTTGGGCTTTGTTGCTCTCAATTTGATCTCAAGTATGTGACGCCAAGTCGAAAAGGAGAGCGGTGGCAGAATTCCTTGCCGACCACCCGGTTGAAGGGGATGAAACGGTTGAGTACCTGTTCCCAGATGAAGCCATTCTGCACATCGACGATAAAACTTGGACGATGTACTTTGACGGAGCGTCAAATCAATACGGGTACGGGATAGGGGTGTTGCTGATAGCGCCTGACGATTCCCGTATCCCTTTAGCATTTAAGCTTCGATTCAAAGTCTCAAACAGTGAGGCGGAGTATGAGGCATGTATTGCCGGTCTAGAAGCTGCCCTAGAACTAGGGGCAAGACGATTGGACGTCATTGGGGATTCGAACTTAGTTGTGTCTCAAGCTAAAGGAGATTGGAAAGTAAAAGAGGAAAAGATGATAATTTACCACCAGACCTTGGATTTGTTAATTCCTCGGTTTGAGAAGTTAAAATTCACTCACCTGGTAAGAGAGAACAACAGGTTCGCGGATTCGCTAGCAACTCTATCTTTTATGATAGACATCCCATCTGGGGTCCGGATGCGTCCAGTCATTATTGACCAAAAATTGGCACCTGCCTACGAGTCAATCTCTGCCATAGATGAAGTGCAAGATAACAACCCGTGGTATTACGACATATGGAACTTCTTGGAAAAGGAGTTATATCCACCAGGGGTAAATGCCAAGGACAAAAGGGCAATTAGAAGAATGGCTGTTCAATTTATCATCTGCGGGGGTAAGTTGTACAAAAGGGGTCATCTGGGAATGCACAAGTTGTGTGTGGAAGCCGAAGAGTCGAAGCGCCTGATGGAGGCCATCCATGGAGGAGAATGTGGGGCACATATGAATGGAGTGATGCTGGCACGAAAGATCCTCAGACAGGGCTACTACTGGTCTACCATGGAGGAAGATTGTATCGGCTTTGTTCGGCGATACCACAAATGCCAGATTCACGCAAACCGAATGAACATCCCGCCGTCAAAGCTGTACAACATGACGTCGCCATGGCCATTTTCAGTTTGGGAGATCGATGTGATTGGAGCTGTTACCCCGAAGGGGTCGAATGGGCATGAATTTATCTTGGTAGCAATAGACTATTTTACAAAGTGGGTCGAGGCCCAATCTTTTGCCGTGTTGAAGGCTTCGCATGTCGCAAAGTTTATCAGAAACAACATTATCTGCCGTTATGGAGTCCCGAATGAGATCATTTCAGACAATAGTTCTCACTTCAAGAAGGAGGTGATTGATTTGTTGGAGAAGTATAATGTGGCTTTTCATAAGTCATCCACATATCGGCCGCAGACCAACGGAGCAGTTGAGGCCGCCAACAAAAACATCAAACACATACTGCAGAAGATGGTGGAAACCTATCGGGACTGGCCAGATAAGTTGCCGTTCGCTCTGTGGGGCTACCGAACTTCAATTAGAACTTCTACCGGAGCAACGCCGTATTCCTTGGTTTATGGGATGGAGGCCGTTCTACTTATAGAGATTGAGGTTCCGTCTCTACGAGTATTGGCTGAGTGTCAGATAGCCGAGGCAGATTGGCAGCAGAGCAGATTCGAGGAACTCATGCTCTTCGATGAAAGGAGATTAAAAGCACTGTACCATATCCAAGGATATCAACGCAGAATCGCCCGGGCTTTTAACAAGAAGGTTAAGTCCAGGAATTTGAAAGAAGGAGATTTGGTGCTCAAAGACAACCGAGCTCCCATCCACGACCCAAGGGGCAAGTTCAGACCCAATTGGACCGGTCCTTATATCATTAAGGCTATCTGGTCAGGTGGAGCTGTGGTTCTAATGGACCTAGATGGCCTAGAGTTCTCCCAACCGATCAACATGGACAAGTTGAAGAAATATTACCCCTGAGAGGCTCGCTAGGCCGAAAACCCGAAAGGGCGACCTAGGCAAAATTCAGAGCACAAAAAATTAGAAAGTATAAAACCGAGCTCATAAGGTTGAAAACCCGCAAAGGCGGCCTTGGAAAAAGTTAGAGCGCAAAAGGAGAGTGAAAATACTGAGTGAACCCAAGCCCGAACTACGTAAGGCTTGATTTCCATCATTGGGATACGAGGCGCCTTCATCCCGGTTCACCATAAACTCTTCCCGATCAACTTTGTCCATTTGATCATCTCGGTCATCTTTGTCCATCAAGATTTGTCGCAATCTCCTGATGCAGGTTATTCGGACTAGGGGCAACTTTCCGCTGCCGCATAAGCGCCATGTACCATTCAGACAAGGGCAACTTTCCGGTTGCTAGGATCCGGTTTGTACATCTCAACGACAGATCTCAGGCGTGTCCAGTTCTGATCCATATCGAAAATAGTTTTGAAAAGTTTTAATGAAGATGACTTTGTTCAAATAAATCTATTTACAACTAAGACCATTTCTGGACCAAAACGGAAAATTTTCAGTACCACAACCTTCAATTTCATTGATTTCAAATAGAGCTCTCTTGCTTTTGCATACAATCGAAGTTGCTTTTTATTACATTCATAAAGAAAACTTGAAAGTACTAATAAGGCAATAAATCCGGGGCATGGTCAAGTCAATGTCCTCGCCCCCCGTGAGTCGGTCGAAGCCTCTGATGCTAAAGTGGGCCCCTCCTGTGCCTCTTCATTAAGCCAATCCAAGCACTCATCGGACAAAGTGCAACTGAAAGTGGGAGCGGGGGCCAGGAGTTCTCTCGTCCTCCATGCTGTGGCATACCGGGCCAGCTGTGAGCCTCGGATTGGGAATGCAGCCGGGTACTCTATCCCTTCCGGCGGGCAAGTCTGATCATGACCAAACTGGCGCAGGATACGGAATGGGAAGTAGAAGACACAGTGAGCCAAGCCAATCAATTGGATCCCGGGTTGACGGGTCATGCTGTAACTCATCATTGGGAGATTGAGCCAAGGGCACCGCCAAGCAATACGGTCTGTGGACAAGCTGCACATCCATTCAAACCACCAACCCTTATCAAGGGCGTCGATTAGACGCTGCCTGAAGAAATAGCCGCGCGCTGAATATGCTGGGCAAGAGTCCACAACCTTCAGTTTATCCATTAACCACACCTGGGGAGGGATGAAAAATGAGAGAATAAAGAATAGAGAGACGTTCGATGAGAGGAAAAGTGAGAAAAGGGTTTTTGTGAGAAAAACCGAGCCTGAGAGCCGAGTGATGTGAGCAAACACAAATGTGAGATTGGGTGAGAAACATTACCTGCAGTAATAATGGACTCCCCGCTAATCTGGTCGTCTCTCGACGATAAAAGGCGTCTAAGCCCAGCAACGTCTCAGCCTGAATCATGGCAATGCAGCTTTTGCCCTCCTTCAAGCCTTGGGCAACCTCAATCAACCGGATACTAGATCCTCCGGAACTTGAAACAAACAGAAAATGAGACAGCATGCACAAACAAAGGGCGTGTCGCCGGAAGCCTTGCCAGTAACGGTCACCGCGGTCGCCAGTCTCAGAAAAACGGCAAACCAAGCTCGGAACATCCAATGTCCCATCACAAATAAGAGAACGAGCATCGGGTATTGAGAGCCCACACATTCGCCCTAAGGCTTGGGCATGGCCAAAGCGAAGTTGGGGCAAAATCTCTTCATTACGCTCAGATTCCATCAGAGCTTGGAAATCTTCGAAGGTGGGACACACCTCTTGCCCGCTAAAGCTAAAGACATGTGTCACCGGATTCCAAAATCTTATCGCGGCATGAAGGAATGGAAAATGCAACGGGGTACGACACAAAGTGAATAGTGCATTTATGCCAAAAGCTCGGAAATTCAGCTTTTCCGAACCATCCAAGTTGTTAATCCAAGTTGCGAGATTTTGGGCAAGAAACTCTTCCATTTAGAGCAAATCAGTGTGGAAATGAAAAGAACCACGAAGTTGAGACCTTTTTGAAGAAGATAAGGTTGAGTGGAGGACAGGTGGCAACATTCTGCTGGTGTTGACAATTTAGTGCCGACCGGCCATTTATAGTGCCGACCGGCCATCTATTTTGGCCGATGGAGCACCCTTCCGGCCGATGGCCATTCCTCACGGTTGGTGGACTTTTAGCTGGGCCGGTGGATTTTCCCCTTGCCCTCTGAGCTGTTTATGCTAGGAGTTTGGGAGAATCCCATCACTTCCAATACCCTCCAGTGATCAATTCTTATGAGGGCGCGCCCATTTGCTTATCGAGTTGTTGTATATTTGCTTATCGAGTTGTATGTCACTCTCTTTAAGTCTTTGGAATGTTTATCAAGGTGTACTCGCGTTTGGCTAGTTTGCTGAGTCCCTCTGTTTTGCTTATCGAGTTGTAATTGGTTTACTACCTGATTATTACGATGCGATGCTTTGTTTTCAAAACAACAGTTTCAATTTCAGTCACATTGTTGTGTGATGCCTTGCGATGCGATGCATAGAACATGCAAATGTAACACCTTTTGAACAAACAGCTGTTTCATTTCCATCATATGTTTTTCAAAGAACACACGCTTTTGAGAAATAAAACCTGCCCGAGGCAGTGCAATGTGCTTAAACTCCTAGTAAAAAGGAAAGTAAAGCAGAAGAATAGCAAGGTAGCAGAGTCCTGGGTTTGACACCGGTAACCTCCCCCTTTTGGTCATCATACCTTTTGCGCCCTTGTTCGGGTCGGTCATGTGATTTGGCACCTTCATCACTTAAGGTAGTCCAAGAAATTGTGCCTTTAGAACATAAGTGGAGCTTCGGGTTGACCTCGTACCACAACTTTTGCGAGCGATGCTCGGGACATGCGAAGGATGTCCTTTCCCGTATCCTTTTATATCTTGTGAATTCTCTAAATTATTTCAATCGTACTGAGTTGCAGTACGTTGCATTCCAACATCATGTTTGTCATGATCAATTTCAAATTTCTATTATACACATTGCATTGTATGCGTGCTTTGCTTTACTGATATGTGTTCAAGTTTCTCTATACACATTGCATTGTATGCGTACTTTACTTACATGTGTTCAAGTTTCTATTATACACATTGCATTGTATGCGTGCTTTGCTTTACTTACATGTGTTCAAGTTCCTTCCTTATTATACACATTGCATTGTATGCGTGCTTTGCTTTACTTACATGTGTTCAAGTTCCTTCCTTATTATACACATTGCATTGTATGCGTGCTTTGCTTTACTTACATGTGTTCAAGTTTCTATTATACACATTGCATTGTATGCGTGTTTTGCTTTACTGATATGTGTTCAAGTTCCTTCTATTATACACATTGCAATGTATGCGTGCTTTGCTTTACTGATATGTGTTCAAGTTTCTTCTATTATACACATTGCATTGTATGCGTGCTTTGCTTTACTGATATGTGTTCAAGTTCCCCATTATGCACATTGCAATGTATGCGTGCTTTGCTTTACTGATATGTGTTCAAAGTTCCTTTATACACATTGCTTACATGCGTGTACTGCTTTACTCACATTTGTTCAATTACAACTACCTATACACATTGCTCGCACAGACTGCATGCTTTACTTACATATATCTGTACCTTCACAGCATTGTTAGGCACCCCTCTCGACTCAAGTCGCACAAGACTTTCGATTACATGATTTGCATGTCGCTAACAATATTGTACCTGTTAGGTTTGCTTTCTTTTTAGGCACGATATTGTATGAACGGTTCATTTGAAGCTGGCACGACCAGATGAGCCGCACAGGTATTGTATCCTCCGCGTGAGACGTATCGAGAATTGCACAATTCTCATACACCCCTTCTGCATTGTAAGTGTAGTTTGGAGTATTCTACCTTAAAACTGTTGCATGTGTGCTTCGTTACAGCGTTCTTTGCATGATCATAAGTTATGCTCGGCTTCTTGCATCGCCTTGCGCTTTGCCGCCTTGGGCGCATACCTGCTTGTCTTGCATGTTTGTCTAAGTCTTCGCCTTGTCAAAATGGGTCGTCTCTGGCTTTGACATTCACTCCGCCATTGTTATGACTTCCGAAGTTCACAAAGAGGCAATCAGAGACACCCCATTTTTGACCGTCCTCAAGACTTGGACGCCACCGCTTGAACACTCGGTGATTATCCATGTTTGTGTTCGCTTGAGTTTCCGGAGTTCTCGGCCACGCGCCTTGCCTCGTAACCTCCGAACTCGACCGCTTTGTGTCCGGTTTTGCACTGACACTGTTTTGCCCTAGAGGCGGGAATGCCTTTGAGGCATCCTCACACACCACCGCCGCGTGGCTAGAGGCTACCGCCTGGCACTGAGTTATTGTGCCGGGTCGGCACTATTTTGGCAAAAAGACCATTTTGCCCTGCCGACCACTTTACAGCTGTTGTTGGAGATATTTTCAGACAGCTTTTTACCACTTTCTTTCCCTCCATACACGTGTATGGAGGGATGAGCCCCCTTGCTTGCTTGGTTGCTAAGCTTACAAGATTGCCTCCTCTATAAGAGGTGGCCTTGTCTTCTTGGCTAAGGGTTAGCCATTCTAAGAGATCAAGAACCAGAGCTTATATATCCTCTCTCTCTATATCTCACTCACTCTCATCCTTGTGTGTGTGTTTTGTGACCAAATAGTGCACTTTTACCTTATTTTTGCACCATTACACACACTATTACACCTTATTCCGAGATTGAGGGACTTGGAGGGTTGTTTGTTGTGATTTTGGGCTGATTTTGAACACTAGAGAGTGGCTGGACCACCTGTTCTTCAAGGGATCTTCAAGGGTAAACTCTTTACTTTAGTTTCCCCATTCTTGCAACTAGTTTCTACCCCTCTTGCTTTGTGTTTTAAGCTTTGTGTATAACGTAAAAAAAATCTTGTTTTTACTTGCTTAAGAACTTTCATTAAGGTCATCTTTTGATTTGAGTAAGAACTCACTCTCTTAGGCCTTGTTTTGGCCCTTTTAGTGCCTTTTCTTTGAGCATTGTTTTACTTGATGTTTTTGACCTTCTCACCACTGAAAACCCTGGTTTTCAGTGGTGAGGGAGGTGTTTTTTTTAAGTCTCATATAGGGGAGGGACACCCCTCTCCCCTTGGCTCCTTGTTTGCCTTTGTTCTTGGCTTATAGAATGGCATGCATGAATGTTTGTATTTGGCTTCATTTCAGAACTTTTTTGGATGTTTTGAGTCATATTTCACCTCTGTTTTTGGTCGTTTTTATGGTCCTTAACATGCCTCTCATACTTGCTTTGTAATGCCCTCTTATGCCTAGAAGTATGCCATGCATCTAGGCCATGTTCTTTGCATGTTTTAGCTTGGTTCCATAAGGGTATTAGCATCATATTACCATGTATAAGGGCTGTGAGCCATTGATTTTGCCATGTATAGTGTGCTTGACATGGTTGTTTTGTATTCTAGGCTTGTAAGCCTCATGCATTTTGGTTCCTAGCATGTTCAACATTGATCATCCTCATGATTTGGCATCATTTGTGACCCTATTTCAGTCCATAAATCCTTTGTGTATGATTACTTATGTGACCATTCTCATGCTTCAAGGGTGTCCCTTTATGTCTAGGAATTGGCATTGTGTATGCTTGCATGATTAATACATTTTGGAGCTGCCATATGTGGGTTTTGGGTGTCATTTTGCATGATAGAAATCTGTTTTGGGTTGTTAGATGCATGCCATGAGTGGCCTTGATAATGGTAGTAAGGTACTCTCTTTGGTGCCCTCGATTTTGGGCCTATTGCCTTGCATGCTTGCATGAGTTTTGGTCATCATTTTGGGCATGTTTTGCCACTGTTTTAGGGAGGTTTGAGGGCTGTCCCATTGTAGCTTAGTCTACCATTGCATGTTTAGTATATGTGTGTTGCATGCTTGGTCAACATGGTCTTGGCATAAGACAATCCTATTGCCTTAGGTGTTCATGTTTGTATCACACTTTGCATTGTGCATGCTTAGTATTGTATACTTCCCATGATGTGTTACATAGCATTTGGCATGCCTTACACTTTTGTGTCATGTTGCATTGTTGACGCGTGTTTGCATGGATTGCATTTCATTACTTGGTTTGGGGTGTCAAACCAAGTGTGGGAAATGAGGGGTGTTTGTACTCCAAGTGACAAAACACACCTCAATTCCCATGTCACTAGGGCCCTTGACTTTGGCATGATAGGGACTTAGTTATAATTGTTATGTTGCATGCATTTTTACATTGAAATGCAACCTTGGTATCTTAGGCTATCATGCACCAAGGTGCACAATTGATAGCTCTAGAACCAAGAGCCATGTTTCCTTGAGTCCTATTCATGATAGGAAGCATTGGCCATGCATAAATATGCTCAAAAATCCAATACCATGCACTTTCCGTTCTTTGTCACTAAACTGTCTTCTGCAGGAATTTTGTGCCGACCGGCAGGAAAGAGTGCCGACCGGCACTGTATTGCTGGCCGATATACCATTTTGCAGCCGGTGGCCACCACAAGCAGCCGGTGGTAGTTTCCTCCAGCCGGTGGCACTTATCAGAACACAAGGAAGGTTTCCTGGGACTTTGGTATTTTTTTGGAGAGACGGGGCAGGAAAAACAGAGGTGGCAGTGGCACGGTGTAGGCTTTTCCGGGCAAGTCGCAACGAGCATGCATCATTCGCGCATCCCGAGGCCCCCCCTTTTTTATTTACTTGATTTAATTTTAGTAATTAGAATTTTGTAATAATTTATTCATTTATTCTTGGACTGTATTATTCTTTTGGTCCCTCCGAGTGAGGTCGCATTTGTAATAAGTGTGTGTGAGTGGGTGTATGTCTTCCAACCCCCATTTCTTTCTACCCTTTTATTTACCCGCTTTCGATGGTAGATTAGGGCATACTTATTTTAGCACACCTTATACAATGCATGCGTGCATTCATGCATTTGTTTACATACATCGGGCTCGGTACATCATACAAACTGCATCGTACTTTCAATTCCAAATTGAACACGTGATAGTTGTTGCATTTCATGTGCCATGCTTAGGATAGCCGAGCCTGTCTAGATTACATTCCGTATGCGATGCATTAGTCACTTAACATAAACTAGGTCATGCATGTTTTTGCTAACTGGTTTCTTGTTTTGGCACGGAGTACGATGTAAGTTTTATGCTTTAGCATGTCGCATGCGTGTGAATGTTTGCCATGACAGTACGCCTGCCATGCGGCTAAATGCTTATATGAAATAAACTGTTTGAATGCCTGTGGGTGGAGGTTGGGTTGCTTGAGTTGGAAAACTCATTGAAATCC
Organism: Camellia lanceoleosa; assembly: GCA_025200525.1. Lineage (NCBI taxonomy): Eukaryota > Viridiplantae > Streptophyta > Magnoliopsida > Ericales > Theaceae > Camellia > Camellia lanceoleosa. Next base: position 128,039 of record JANUSC010000411.1, read on the forward strand.
GTATTTTAGCCTACTTGCGAGTAGCAAATTCCAAGGCATTTTCAAAACGAACGGATATGCAATGTTTATTTCCAAATTAGGCAATCTAGTCTATACTTGTTTGTCACAGCATAACATAGTAATTTAGGCTAATAATTGGAATAAGAGCATGTAATGTTTTCAAAACGGATATCACGGTTAGTAGAGGCCGGTCTTGATCGGCGAAAGGGTGCTCATAGTCGACCTTCCCGATCGTACCCAAGCTCCGAGCCAAGACCACTTTGGTGATGACGGACACGTGGCCTTCGCACCGAGTCGTGGTTTCTAAATTCCCATTTTAAAATATTTAGGTGGCAACTCAGACCGCAAAGCATTCATGTTTGGCACTACTTTTTCAAAAAAAAAATCTGCTTTTCTTCAAAACGATTTGCGAGTTGGACTCTTTGGTTCAGATTTAGAACCGCAACAAACAAAAGAAGAGTCTGAATCAGAGCGGCACCACGCGCAGCGTCTACATCATGAAACTGTAATATGGCATGAGTTGGAATAGAAGTATGGACCATCTGTTGAATGCTATTATTTTAGTCATTGTTTATAGTTGGTTTAGTATATTTCTACTGGGTTGTGGCTCACCCTATATGGGACATCATTTTTAGGTACAAGTAGCATGCCACCTCCAGGGACGTAGCTTGGGAGGCTTAGTGGCTGGGACACCTTTTGTTGTTTTGTTGTATGACATGTATATCAAGCCAAGGGCTTTCTTTGTATGGAGTTAGCACTCTCTTTTGTAACCAAGTGTTGACTTGGAAAGTTGTAAGCCCATAGGGCATTTACTTTTGTTGTAAACATGTAATACATTTTGTAATGATTACTTTGATGGAATATATTTATGCTTCATTCTCTTATGTCTAAGCATGCTATTGTTGGATGATTTATGGGCTTTTTTTTTAGGGTGTTACAACTTGGTATCAGAGCCTACCGGGTTCAAATACTTTGGGTACGTGGGAAGTGATTAGTATCACAATGGGTTTGTCTCGCTTGTTAGAGACCTATGTGTGACATTATGTGTTTATTTGATAACATGTTTATGTGACTATGTGGGTATGGGATTTAGTTTCTAGGATGTTGATTGGATCCTTGGGTTTCTGTGAGTCTTGTTGGAAAAGCACTTGATCAATGTCTTCTTTCTAACCTAACTCTAGTAACGCCTCGAGACTATCATTATCCGGAAATGAAGTTCGTAAGTGCTTATGTGTTTATGTGCTTATGTGGAAGTGAATTACAGTTGTCCATGTATTCGGACGCGAGTGTTTAGTTTTGGCACATTTATGAATGTGCTAATGTTCTTCGTTACTTTTATTAGGATGTCAGGATGAGGACGTGGTGGTAGGCGAGGTAGGCCTAGGAGGCAGGAGGTGCCTATACCGGATGACATTCCGGCGCAGCAGGAGGGTGTTGGCCAAGCCAATGTAGCCAAGCCAGCAGGTCAGGAGGCTATGGGCGCTTTAGCCCAAGAGATAGCCAATGCTTTGAGGGAGTCTATAGATATCCTCAGAGCGGAGAATCCAGTTCAGGCTCCAGTGCAGGCCCAGGTGGTTGAGGCAGGGCCTTCCTTTTTGAAGAGGGAGTTCTTCCGGTCTAACCCGGACGAGTTTGTTGGGGATCCAAAGGAACCACTTAAGGCAGACGAGTGGTTGGAGCAAATGAGTAAGACGTTCGAGATGCTTGGCATCGAGGACGGGGCGTTGAAAGTGACCTTGGCATCTTTCCAGCTGAAGGGGGATACGGGTCAGTGGTGGAAATTCGTGAAGGGTCGTTTGGATGGCACTTGGGAGGCTTTTGTGAATGCTTTCCAGGAGAAGTTCTTATCTCCAGCAGTCAGGGAGAAGCTGAGAGACCAGTTCTGCCAGCTTTTACAGTTGAGTTCTTCAGTGGCCGAGTATGAGGCTACTTTTACTAGCTTGTCCAGGTTCGCACCTGAACTTGTGGCTTCCGAGGAACGCCGCTGTATCGAGTTTGAGAAGAGGTTAAGGCACGGCCTCAAGATGAGAGTTGAGGGTTCAATGATCCGAGACTACGGGCGCTTGGTTGATGCTGCAGCCCATATGGAGATCATGATGCAGGAGGAGGAGGGACAGAGAGGCTCCAAGAGGAGCTAGGATGGTCAGGGTGATGGCAGGAGACAGAGGGGTGCTAACCCTCTATTGTTAATTTTATGCAACTTTCATTTTTATTTTTATTCAACTTCCATTTTTATTTTATTCAACTTCCATTTTTATGCAACTTCCTTTTCTATGCAACTTCCATTTTTATTTAATTTCCAAATAGATTGTTAAGGTATACTGGTTTCTTGAATGAACTTCCATTTTTATTTTTATTCAACTTCCATTTTCAATTTTATACAACTTCAATTTTTAATTTTATGCAACTTCTATTTTTATTTTATTCAACTTCCATTTTTATGCAACTTCCTTTTCTATGCAACTTTCATTTTTATTTAATTTCCAAATAGATCGTTAAGGTATAAGGTTTCTTAAATGATCTATTGGGAAATTAAATAAAAAAAGAACTTTCTTTTTTATTTAATTTCCAAATAGATCATTAAGATATAGTGGTTTCTTGAATTAACTTCCATTATTAATTTTATGCAACTTTCATTTTTATTTTTATTCCATTTTTATTTTTATTCAACTTCCGTTTTGATTCAATTTCCTTTTCTATTCAACTTTCTTTTCTATTCAACTTTTTTTTTATTTAATTTCCACATAGATCGTCAAGGTATAGTGGTTTCTTGAATGAACTTCCATTCTATTTGTATTCAACTTCCATTTTTATTCAATTTCCTTTTTATTCAACTTCTTTTTTTTTTTATTTAATTTTCAAATAAATCGTTATGGTATAGTGGTCTCTTGAATGAACTGCCATTTTTAATTTTATTCAACTTCCATTTTTATTCAATTTCCTTTTTTATTCAACTTCCTTTTTTATTTATTCAATTTCCTTTTTTATTTTTATGCAACTTCCATTTTTAATTTTATGTAACTTCCATTATAATTTTTATGCAACTTCTGTTTTTATTCACTTTCCATTTTTAATTAAGTTACATTGTTATTTCAATTCAACTTTTATTTTTAATGTTATGCAACTTTCATTTTTATTTCTATTCAACTTCCTTTTATATTTAATTTCCAAATAGATCGTTAAGGTATACTGGTTTATTCTATTCAACTTCCATTTTTATTCAATTTACTTTTCTATTTAACTTCCTTTTTTATTTAATTTCCAAATTGATCGTTAAGTTATAGTGATTTCTTGAATAAATTTTAATTTTTAATTATATGCAACTTCCATTTATATTTTCTTTCCTTTTCTATTTTTATTTAACTTCCATTTTGATTCAATGTCCTTTTGCATTCAAGTTCCATTTTTATTTAATTTCCAAATAGATCGTTAAGGTATAGTGGTTTCTTGAATGAACTTCAATTGTTATTTTTATTCAACTTCCATTTTTATTAAATTTCCTTTTTTAGTTAATTTCCAAATAGATTGTTATGGTATAGTGGTTTCTTGAATTAAATTCCATTGTTAATTTTATGCAACTTCCATTTTTGTTCAATTACATTTTCTATTCAACATCTTTTTTTATTTAGTATCCAAATAGATCTTTAAGGTATAGTGGTTTCTTGCATGAACTTTCATTTTTATTTTTATTTAATTTCCATTTTCAATTCTATTCAACTTCCATTTTTATTTTTATTCATCTTCCAGTTTTATTCAATTTCCTTCTCTATTCAACTTCCTTTTTAACTTAATTTCCAAATAGATCGTCAAGGTATGGTGGTTTCTTGAATGAATTGTTAATTTTGATACAACTTTCATTTTTATTTTTATTCAACTTCTATTTTTAACTTAATTTCCTGATAGATCGTTAAGGTATAGTGGTTTATTGAATGAACTTCCATTTTTATTTTTGTTCAACTTCCATTTTTATTCAATATCCTTTTCTATTGAACTTCTTTTTTTATTTAATTTCCAATTAAATCGTCAAGGTATAGTAGTTTCTTGAATGAGCTTCCGCTTTAATTTCCATTTTTATTCAACTTCCATTTTTATTCAACTTCCATCTTGCAGTTTTATCCAATTTCCTTTTCTATTCACTTTCTTTTCTATTCAATTTCCATTTCTATTCAATTTCCATTTCTATTCAACTTCCTTTTCTATTCAACTTCCTTTTTTATTTAATTTCCAAATAAATCGTTAAGGTATAGTGGTTTCTTGAATGAACTTCCATTTTTAATTTTATGCAACTTCTATTTTTGTTTTTATTCAACTTCAAGTTACTTTTCTATTCAACATCTTTTTTTATTTAATTGCCAAATAGATCGTTAAGGTATAGTAGTTTATTGGATGAACTTCCATTTTTAATTTTATACAACTTCCATTTTTATTTTTACTCAACTTCCTTTTTTATTCAACTTTCATTTCTATTCGACTTCATTTTTTTTTATTTAATTTCCAAATAGATCGTTAAGTTATAGTGGTTTACTGAATGAACTTCCATTTTTAATTTAATGCAACTTCCATTTTTATTCAATTTTCTTTTCTATTCAACGTCTTTTTTTATTTAATTTCTAAATAGATCGTTAAGGTATAGTGGTTTCTTTAATGAACTTCCATTGTTAATTTTAGGCAACTTCCATTTTTATTTTTATTCAACTTCTTTTTCTATCTATCTTCTTTTTTTAAAAATGTCCAAATAGATCGCTAAGGTATTGTGGTTTCTTGAAGTTCATTCCATTTTTAATTATATGCAACTTCCATTTTATTCAACTTCCATTTTTATTCAATTTCTAGTTTTATTCAACTTCCATTTCTATTTTTATTTTTATGCAATTTCCTTTTTGATTCGACTTCCTTTTTTATTTAATTTCCAAATTGATCGTTAAGGTATAGTGGTTTCTTGAATGAACTTCCATTTTTATTCAATTTCCTTTTTTATTTAATTTCCAAATAGACCGTTAAGGTATAGAGGTTTTTTGAATGAACTCTATTCAATTTCCTTTTCTATTTAACTTCAATTTTTATTTTTATTCAACTTCAATTTTTATGCAATTTCCATTTTTATTTTTCTTCATCTTCCATTTTGTTACGCCCTCAAAATAATACATAAAATCCAACATTCTTGACATGCATAGATATAAGAGAAATAAATATCTTTCCATTCATCAGAGTAGTTAAGTACAAAAGTATTACACGTTAACAACAAGAGCGAATGCCCCAGGGGCCTACAACTTTCCAAGCCAAAGACTTGGTCACAAAGGAGAGTACTAACTCAAATACACTTTAAGCCCTTGACTTGAAATTACATGTAATACACCAAAAAGATAACAACAAAAGTCCTTCTGTCTCTAAGCAACCCAAGCTATGTCCTTGGAGGTAGCATATCACCTGAACCTGAAAATGGTGTCCCATAAAGGGTGAGCTACAGCCCAGTAGAAATATACTAAACCAACTATAAGCAATGATTAAAATAATAGCACTTGATAGATGGTCAGCACTCATAAATCCGTTTATATCATATTACCGTTCCATGACCATTATGTCCATGTTACATTTCACTTTCCTTTATATACCAATTCATTTCATAAATGTGGCTTAGAACCTGGCCAGATAATTCAACGGAGGTTACATCTCTCATTATCAATAATTCCATTTCAATTGGGATAACAACTCATATTGAACATTTCTTCCTTCACAATAGACACACATAATTGCTATATCAATCTCAAATAAACCCTTCCATACTTCATATATGATATACAAATAGTGTGTTAAAGTATATGAACACATATAGAGTACAACCCCTTTCTTCTCCCTGCCAAATAAGATATACAAATAATGTGTTAAAGTATATGAACACATATGGAGTACAGCCCCTTTCTTCTCCCTGCCAAATAAGATATACAAATAATGTGTTAAAGTGTATGAACACATATGTGTGTGTGGAGTACATCCCCTATCTCCTCTAACACACTGGAGTATAGCCCCTTTCTCCTCCCTGCCAAGCAAAATATGCATATATAATGTATTTAAGCACTTCATCACATACAATGATCAATCAATACACATATTTTCTAGATTATTCCTACCGTCATATTCAATGGTATAACACGCTAGATTAGTCTCAGTTTTCCCTAATCAACATGCAGTGTCTACAACAATCATGACTATCCTCCACCGATAGCCCAAAGCAGATATTACTAAACAGAAAATAAATGCATCAACAGATATAACATCAACATTCTCATAGGTGAGTGATAACTGAATCCAACTACAACATTTTATCCCATAATTTCACAAGTTCTAATTCAATTTCATATTTCCCCAAATTAATTATACCAATTAATTTATCGCAATAATTAGGGCATTTTCGCTCTTTCTCAAATATTGATCCTAAGACCAAATTTTACCAATTTAACTCTCAAACTCATATTTCCAAGGCCCTAAATACACATGGAGTTATTACACACAAAACCCCCCTTCCATAAATTACAAACCAAACCCTAACTTTCTCCAAAATTACCCAACAACACTAACTAATCAAAATAACAAATATTTAAGTCAAAACCCATAAGAATGAGTAGGATATTCCTACCTCGAAGTGGGAGACCCAATGGAGAGGATGAAGAATTTCGAAATGCTCCAAAATCCAAAATTTTCGGATGGATAGGAAGCCCACACCAAGCTCTACACTTTTTACAAAGGCTCAAAGGTAGGAGATCACTAGAGGTAGATGATTTCTTAGAGAGAAGATGAAGTTTAGAGTGAGGTGCTCTCCAATGAAGGTTTTGAAAAAGTAAGAGAGAGAAGGAAAACCAAAAAGTGATCCAAAAAGTGATTTCATGGATTGATATAAAAGTCTCCCGCCGAAGCGCCGATTGCACACTTCCAAGTTTTGCAGATCATGGTCCCCGCCGAAGGCCAAACTCCCCGCCGAGCCGCTAAACAAAACGAAGGTTCACGCCGAAGGCCAAGACTCCCGCCAAGCGCATTTAAGACCTGCAGAGAAAATACTAGGAGATGGAAAATTATGCTCGAGCGTCAAAACTCCCGCTCGAGCGGAGAAGCAACAACAAAGGGCCCGCTCGAGCGTCAAAAGTCCCGCTCGAGCGTGGAGGCCAAATTCTAGGCATCAACTTTTGGTTCTAAAGCTTAACCAACCTATTTCAAACCTGCCCAACACAACCCAAGACTCAAATGCAAGGAGTAAGGGAAGAAAAAAGGAATGAGACAACAACACAATCACGGAACCAAGTCCGGAATACAATATACAAAGGAAGGGAAAATCGGGATCGCTATACATTTCTATTCAATTTCCTTTTCTACTCAACTTCCTTTTTTATTTAATTTCCAAATAGATCATTAAGGTATAGTCTTCCACTGTTAATTTTATGAAACTTTCATTTTTAATTTTATTCAACTTCCATTTTTATTCAATTTCCTTTTTTATTCAACTTCTTTTTTATTCAATTTACAAATAGATCGTTAAGGCATAGTGGTTTTTCGAATGAACTTCTATTTTTATTTTTATTCAACTTCCATATACTTTTCTACAACTTCCATTTTTATTCAATTTCCTTTTCTATCTATCTTTGGAGATTGAATAGAACTTCCATTTTTAATTTTATTCAACTTCCATTTTCATTCAACTTCATTTTTTATTCAATATCTTTTTCTATTCAACTTTCTTCTTTTTTTTTAATTTACAAATAAATCGTTAAGTTATAGTGGTTTCTTGAATGAACTTACATTGTTAATTTTATGCAACTTCGATTTTTATTTTTATTCAATTTCATTTTCTATTCAACTTCATTTTTTTACTTAATTTCCAAATAAATCGTTAGGGTATAGTGGTTTCTTGAATGAACATCCATTGTTAATTCTATGCATCTTTCATTTTTATTTTATATTCAACTTTCTTTTTTATTTAATTTCCAAATAGATCGTTAACGTATAGTGGTTTCTTGAATGAACTTCCATTTTTATTCAATTTCCTATTCTATTCAACTTCATTTTTTTATTTACTTTCCAAATAGATCGCTAAGGTATAATGGTTTCTTCAATCTTTAATTTTATGCAACTTTCATTTTTATTTTTATTCAACTTCCTTTTTTATTCAATTTCCTTTTCTATTCAACTTCCATTTTTAATCAATTTCCTTTTCTATTGGAAAATTAAATCAAAAAGGAAGTTGAATAGAATAGGAAATTGAATATAATTGGAAGATGAATAAAAATAAAAATAGAAGTTGCAAATTGAATAAAAATGGAAGTTCATTTAAACCACTATATTTTAACGATCTATTTCGAATTAATAAAAGGAAGTTGAATAAATTGAATAAATATGGAAGTTGCATAAACTTCGATTGTTAATTTTATGCAACTTCCATTTTTATTCAATTTCGTTTTCTATTCAGCTTCCTTTTTTCTATAATGTCCAAATAGATTGTTAAGGTATAGTGGTTTCTTGAATTAACTTCCATTGTTAATTTTAGGCAACTTCCATTTTTATTCAATTTTCTTTTCTATTCAACTTTCTTTTTTATTTAATTTCCAAATAGATTGTTAAGGTACAGTGGTTTCTTGAATTAACTTCCATTTTTAATTTTATGCAACTTCCATATTTATTCAATTTCCATTTCTATTTTTAATCAACTTCCATTTTTATTCTACTTCCTTTTCTATTCAACTTTCTTTTGTATTAAATTTCCTTTTCTATTCAACTTCCTCTTTTTTTAATTTTCAAATAGATCGTTAAGGTATAGTGGTTTCTTGAATTAACATCAATTTTTAATTTAAAAATGGAAGTTGAACTTCTATGTTTATTCGATTTCCTTCTCTATTCAACTTCATTTTAGAAATTGAATAAAAATGGAAGTTGAATAAAAATAAAAATGAAAATTGCATCAAATTAAAAATGGAAGTTCATTCAAAAAATTTTATTTTTATTGAACTTCCATTTTTATTCAATTTCCTTTTTTTTTGTTTAATTTCCAAATAGATCGTTAAGGTATAGTGGTTTCTTGAATGAACTTCCATTTTTAATTTTATGCAACTTCAATTTATATTTTTATTCAATTTCCTTTTCTATTTATCTTCCATTTTTATTTAATCTCCAAATAGATCGTTAAGGTATAGTGGTTTCTAGAATGAACTTCTATTGTTAATTCAACTGCCTTTTTTTATTGAATTTCCAAATAGATCGTTAAGTTATACTGGCTTATTGAATGAACTTCCATTTTTAATTTTATGCGACATCCATTTTTATTTTTATTCAATTTCCATTTTTATTTTTATTCAACTTCCATTTTTATTTGGAAATTAAATAAAAAAAGAAGTTGAATAGAAAAGGAAATTGAATAAAAATAAAAATGGAAGTTGAATAAAAATAAAAATTGGAAGTTCATTCAAAAAACCACTATACCTTAACGATCTATTTGGAAATTAAATAAAAAAAGGAACTTGAATGCAAAAGGAAGTTGAATAAAAATGGAAGTTGAATAAAAATAAAAATCGAAGCTCATTCAAGAAACCACTATACCTTAACGATCTATGTGGAAATTAAATAGAAAAGGAAATTGAATATAAATGGAAATTGCATAAAAATAGGAAGATGAATAAAAAAGGAAATTGACTACAAAAGGACATTGATAAAAATAAAATGGAAGTTGTATAAAATTAAAAAGATCGTTAAGGTATAGTGGAAGTTCATTCAACTAAAATGGAATTTGAATAGAATATGAAACCGAATGAAAATGGAAGTTGAATAGAAATGGAAGTTGAATAAAAAAAGAAATTGATAGAGAAGAAAATTGAATAAAAATAAAATGGAAATTGAATAAATATAAAAATGGAATTTTGAATGAACTTCCATTTTTAGTTTTATGCAACTTTCATTTTTATTTTTATTCCACTTCCATTTTTATTTTTACTCAACTTCCATTTTTAATTTTATGCAACTTCCATTTTTATTCAATTTCCTTTTCTATTCGACTTCATTTTTTATTTAGTTTCCAAATAGATCGTTAAGTTATAGTGATTTCTTGAATGAACTTCCATTTTTAATTTTATGCAACTTCCTTTTTTATTTTTATTCAACTTCCATTTTCAATTTCCTTTTCTATTCAACTTCCTTTTTTGTTAAATTTCCTTTTCTATTCAACTTCCATTTTTATTTTTATTCAACTTACTTTTTTATTTTTACTCAACTTCCATTTTTATTCAATTCAATTTTTATTCAACTTCCATTTTTATTCAATTTTCATTTCTATTCAACTTCATTTTTTATTTAGTTTCCAAATAGATCATTAGGGTATAGTGGTTTCTTGAATGAACTTTCATTGTTAATTTTATGCAACTTCTATTTGTATTTTTATTCAACTTCCATTTTTATTTTTATTCCTTTTCTATTGAACTTCTTTTTCTATTTAACTTCCTTTTCTATTCAATTTCCATTTCTATTCAACTTATTTTTATTTTTATTCAACTTCTATTTTTATCCAATTTCCTTTTCTATTCAACTTCCTTTCTTAAATGAACTTCCAAATAGATCGTTAAGGTATAGTGATTTCTTGAATTAAATTCCATTGTTAATTTTATGCAAATTCCATTTTTGTTTTTATTCAACTTCCATTTTTATTCAATTTCATTTACTATTCAACTTCCTTTTTTATTCAACTTCCATTTTTAATTTTATGCAACTTCCATTGTTAATTTTGTGCAACTTCCATTTTTATTTTATTCAACTTCCATTTTTATTCAACTTCCATTTTTATTCAACTTCCTTTTTTATTCAATTTCCAAATAGATCGTTATGGTATAGTGGTTTCTTGGATGAACTTCAATTTTCAATTTTATGCAACTTCCATTTTTATTGAACTTCCATTTCTATTTTTATTCAACTTCCTTTTTTATTTAATTTTCAAATAGATCGTTAAGGTATAGTGGTTTCTTAAATGAACTTCCATTGTTAATTTTATGCAACTTCCAATTTCCTTTTCTATTCAACGTCCTTTTTTATTTAATTTCCAAATTGATCGTTAAGGTATAGTGGTTTCTTGAATGAACTTCCATTTTTATTTTTATTCAATTCTATTTTCTATTCAACTTTTTTTTTTATTTAATTTCCAAATAGATCATTAAGGTATATTGGTTTCTGGAATTTACTTCTTTATTTATTTAACTTTCATTCAAAAAGCCACTATACCTTTACGATCTATTTAGAAATTAAATAAAAATGAAGTTGAATGGAAAAGAGAATTGAATAAAAGTATAGTGGTTTATTGAATGAACTTTCATTTTAATCTTATGCAACATCCATTTTTATTTTTATTCAAATTCCATTTTTATTTTATTCAACTTTCATTTTTATTTTTATTTAATTTCCATTTCTATTGAATTTCCATTTCTATTCAACTTCCTTTTCTATTGAACTTCCTTTATAGCGACCCCGATCTTTTCCTTTTGGTTGTTGTATCCGGACTTATGTTCCGTACATCCCGTTGTTATATTATTGTGGTTGCGGTCCTTTAAATTCCTTATTCTTGAGTTATAGGATGTACTGGGCAGGTTTGTTATAGGTGGGTTGGGTTTGGAAACCAAGTGTTGCTGCCCAGAATTTCGGGTCTTCGCTCGAGCGAGGAGTTGGTCGCTCGAGCGAGCTTTTGTTTTTGGTCCTGCGCTCGAGCGAGGGTTTTGTCGCTTGAGCGAGAGTCGTATTTTGTGTCTGGTGGATCGAGCCAGGGTATCTTCGCTCGAGCGTGAGATTACGTCTAGTATAGACCGAGAGTCAGGTTTGTTGGCTCGAGCGAGCTTTTCTTCGCCGAGCGAAGTTTCGAAGTTCTTCGCCGAGCGAGCATTCTCGCCGAGCGTGCTCGGGTTGCGCACTGAAGCATTGCATTCTTGGATCGAGCGAGACTTTCTTCGCTCGAGCGAGTCATTCTTGTGTCGGTCGCCGAGCGACCAATCCTTCGCTCGAGCGAACCTGTCGGGTTTAAATAGGCAGCAGCGGATTTTAAAACACTTTTTCACCATTTTTCTGATTCCAGAACCCTAGGTACGACTTCTCTCTCCCTCCACTCACCTTCTCTTTTAGGTATCATATCTTTTTAGGGTGTTTCTACCCTAGGTTCCTTATTAAAAAAAGATAGAGTCGAGAGCTTCGCTTTAATCGAGAGTTTGGCGGTTTGGGCACTTCGGATTTTGGGTCGTCATCTCCATCTTCTTCATTGGGGTTATTTACTTCGAGGTAGGGATTTCCTACTCCACATTATAGGTTTTGTCCTAAGTTCTAGTATTTTGATATGTTGGGAGTTGTTTGGTAATTTTGGGAAAAACCCTAGTGGTTGAAATAAATTAATTTGCATAATTAATTTAGGGAAAAATGTGGAATTAAGTTTAATTCAAGGAATTGGGGAATTTAGTGATTTAATGGTGTAGCTGGTTAGTTTAATTACTCACCTATGAAAATGTTAAATTTACATTTGTTGATACATTTATTTCCTATTTAGAAATAACTGTTTTAGGCTATCGGTGGAGGATAGTCGTGATTGTTGTAGACATTGCATGTGGATTAGGGAAAACTGAAACTAATAACATTGGTTAAGTCATTGATTTTGACTATTGAATTAATACAGAAAATACGTGTATTGATTGTGTGTTGCATATACATTTTGTTTGGGATGAGATAGGGGATGTACTCCACGGTTTAGGGGAAGATAGGGGATGGACCTCTAAACCGGATTTTGTTTGGGAGGAGATAGGGGATGGACTCCATTAGCATCACTATATGTGTGCTTATTGATTTGAAGTGTTTTTACATGTTGTTGATACAGCACTAAAATGTGTATCAATCGGGAAGTATGGAAGTGTTTTGATATGAGCCTTTGTCTCATTTATTTTGTTGATATTGGAAGAAACGTTAATGTGATATATAGTTCACTGTTACGGTTTGGCCAGGTTCTGAGCCATATTGACATAAATGGAAAGTTGAATAAATAATGGAAAGGGAAACATGTCATAGACATTAAGGTCATGAAACTGTATGTTGGTGAAATGAATAGTTGTGTTAACCATCTATTGTATGCTATTACTTTATTCAATGCTTATATTTGGTTTAGTATATTTCTACTGGGCTGTGGCTCACCCTATACGGGAACATCATTTTCGTGTCCAGGCGATGTGCTACCTCCAAGGACTTAGCTTGGAAGGATTTAGACTTTGAAGAATTGTCTTTAGTTAGTTGTTTTTATTTGAGATTACATAAAAACATTCAAGCCAAGGGCTTAATTTGTAATTGAGTTAGTACTCATTCTTTTGTGTCCAAGTGTTGGCTTGGAAAGATGTAAGCCCTTAGGGCATTGACTTTTGATGTTACATGTGATGTCTTTCAATAAAAGTACTCTGATGGATAATTTGATGATTTATTTTATTTTATTAATGCCTGTTAATGATGTATATTGTGGGTTTATTTTGAGGGCGTTACATCCTTTTTTATGCAACTTCCATTTTAAATTTTATGCAACTTCCATTTTAAATTTTATTCATCTTCCATTTTTATTCAACTTCGATTTTTATTCAATTTCAATTTTTTTTTTATTCAATTTCCTTTTCTATTTTTAACAATGGAAGTTTAATTTTTATTCAATTTCCTATTCTATTCAACTTCTTTTTTTCTTTAATTTCCAAATAGATCGTTAAGGTATAGTGGTTTTTGCAACTTCCATTTTTATTCAACTTCCTTTTTTATTTAATTTCCAAATAGATCTTCAACTTCCATTTTTATTCAACTTCCTTTTTAATTCAAGTTCCTTTTCTATTCAACTTCCATTTTTATTTTTATTCAACTTCCTTTTTTATCCAATTTCCTTTCCTTTTCTATTCAACTTTTTTTTTTTTTTTTTTTCATCTTCCTTTTCTAATCAACTTTCCTTTTTATTCAACTTCCAATTCCTTTTTTATTCAACTTCCTTTTTTATTTAATTTCCAAATAGATCGTTAAGATATAATGGTTTCTTGAATGAACTTTATTTTATTTTTATTCAACTTCAGCTTTATTTAATTTGCAAATAGATCTTCAACTTCCTTTTTATTCAATTTTCAAATAGATCGTCAAAGTATAGTGGTTTCTTGAATGAACTTCCATTTTATTCAATTTCCATTTCTATTCAACTTCATTTTTTCTTTAATTTCTAATAGATCGTTAAGGTATAGTAGTTTCTTGAATGAACTTCCATTATAAAAAAAGAAAGTTAAATAGAAAAGGAAATTAAATAAAAATGGAAGTTGAATAAAAATAAAAATGGAAATTACATAAAAAAGGAAGTTGAATAGAAATGGAAATTGAATAAAATCGGAAGATGAATAAAAATAAAAATGGAAATTAAATAAAAAAGGAAGTTGAATAGAAAAGTACCTTAATAAAAATGTAAGTTCATTTAAGAAACCACTATACCTTAACGATCTATTTGGAAATTAACTAAAAATAAAAATGAAAGTTCATTCAAGAAACCACTATAAAAGAAGTTGCATAAAATTAAAAATTGAAGTTCATCCAATAAACCACTATAATGGTTTCTTAAATGAAACTTCCATTGTTAATTTTATGCAACTTCCTTTTTTTTTTATTCAATTTCCTTTTTTATTCAATTCAACTTTCATTTTCATTCAAGAAACTATTATACCTTAGCGATCTATTTGGAAATTTAACAAAAAAAAAAGTTGAATAGAAAATGAAATTGAATAAAAATGGAAGTTCCATAAAATTAACAATGGAAGTTCATTCAAGAAACCATAATACCCTAACGATCTATTTGGCAATTAAATAAAAAAGGAAGTTGAAACTTCCTTTTTTATTTAACTTCCATCATTGAACTTCGATTTTTATTTTTATTCAACTGCCATTTTTATTCAACTTCCATTTAATAAAATGGAATTTGAATAAAAATAAAAATGGAAGTTCATTCAAGAAAGCATTATATCTTAACGATCTATTTGGAAATTAAATAAAAAAAAAAAGTTGAATAGAAAAGGAAATTGAATAATGCAAGTTGCATAAAAATAAAACTGGAAGTTGAATAAAAATAACTATAGAAGTTGAATAAAAATGGAAATGGAAGTTGCATAAAATTAAATAAATAAACAAATTGAATAAAAATGAAAGTTGAATAATTAAATAAAAAAGGAAGTTGAATAGAAATGGAAATTGAATAATTAAATAGAAAAGGAAGTTGAATAGAAATGAAAAATTGAATAGAACTTCCATTTTGATGAAACTTCTATTTTTTATTTTTATTTAGCTTCCATTTTTAATTTTATGTAACTTCCATTTTTATTTTTATTCAATTTTAATTTTTATTCAACCTCATTTTTTTATTTAATTTCCAATTTTATTCAATTTCCATTTTTGTTCAACTTTCATTTTTATTTTTATTCATCTTGCAGTTTTATCCAATTTCCTTTTCTATTCAACTTCTTTTTTTATTTAATTTCCAAATAAATCGTTAAGGTATAGTGGTTTCTTGAATTAACTTCCATTGTTAATTTTATGCAACTTCTATTTTTATTCAACTTTCATTTTATTCATCTTCCATTTCAAGAAACCACTATACCTTAACAGTTTATTTGAAAATTGAATAAAAATAGAAATTGAATAACAATGGAAGTTGTATAAAATTAACAATGGAAGTTCATTGAAGAAACCGCTATAACTTAATGATCTATTTGAAAAGTAAATAAAAAAGGCAGTTGAATAGAAATAAAAATAAAAAAGGATGTTGAATAGAATAGGAAAGTAAATAAAAATGGAATAAAAATGGAAGTTGAATAAAAATGGAAGATGAATAAAAATAACTATGGAAGTTGAATAAAAATAAAAATGGAAGTTGAATAAAATAAAAGGGAAATTAAATAAAAAGGAATTAAATAAAAAAGAAGTTGAATAGAATGGAAGTTATGAAAATTAACAATGGAAGTTCATTGAAGTTAAATAGAATAGGAAATTGAATAAAAATAAAATGGAAGTTACATACATTGAATAAAAATGGAAGTTGCATAACATTAAAAATGGAAGTTGCATAAAATTGAAAATGGAGGTTCATTTAAGAAACCACCATACCTTAACGATCTATTTGGAAAGTAAATAAAAAGGCATTGAATAGAAATAAAAATAAAAAGGATGTCAATAGAATAGGAAAGTAAACAAAAATGAAATAAAAATGAAAGTTGAATAAATATGGAAGATGAATAAAAATAACTATGGAAGTCTAATAAAAATAACTATGGAAGTTGAATAAAAATTGAAGTTGAATAAAAATAAAATGGAAGTTGCATAAAATAAAAATGGAAGTTCATTCAAGAAACCACTATACCTTAACGATCTATTTGGAAATTAAATATAAAAAGAAGTTGAATAGAATAGGAAATTGAATAAAATGGAAGTTGAATAAAAATCGAAGATGAATAAAAATAAAATGGAAGTTGCATATAATTAAAAACGGAAGTTCATTCAATAAACCACTATACCTTATCAATTTATTTGGAAATTACATAAAAAAAGGAGGTTAAATAGAAAAGGAAATTGAATAAAATTAAAAATTGAATAAAAATTGAAATTGAATAAAAATAAAAATGGAAGTTGCCTAAAATTAACAATGGAAGTTCATTCAATAAACCACTATACATTAACAATCTATTTGGAAATTAAATAAAAAAGAAGTTCAATAGAAAAGGAAATTGAATAAAATGGAAGTTGAATAAAAATAAAATGGAAGTTGAACAAAAATGGAAATTGAATAAAAGGATAATTAAATAAAAAAATGAAAAGAAAATTGAACAAAATGGAAGTTGCATAAAAATAAAATGGAAATTGAATAAAATGGAAGTTGCATAAAATTCACAATTGAAGTTCATTCAAAAACCACTATATCTTAACGATTTATTTGGAAATTAAATAGAAAATGAAAGTGAATAAAAATAAAAGTTGAATAAAAATAAAAATGGATGTTGCAGAAATTAAAAATGGAAGTTCATTGAGGAAACCACTCTGCATTAACGATCTATGTGGAAAGTAAATAAAAAAGGAAGTTCAATAAAAATAGAAGTTCATTCAAGAAACCACTGTACGTTAACGAATTATTTGGAAATTAATAAAAATGGAAATTGCATAAAATAGGAAATTCAGTAAAAATAGAAGTTGAATAAAATTAAAAATTGAAGTTGCATCAAATTAACAATGGAAGTTCATTCAAGAAACCACTATACCTTAACGATTTATTTGGAAATTAAATAAAAAGGAAATTGAATAGAAAAGAAAATTGAATAAAATGGAAGTTGAATAAAAATAAAATGAAAGTTGTATAAAATTAAAAATGGAAGTTCATTCAAGAAATCACTATACGCTAACGATCTATTTGGAAATTAAATAAAAATGAAGTTGAATACAAAAGGAAATTGATAAAACTAGAAGTTGAATAAAAATAAAATGGAAGTTGCATAAGATTAACAATGGAAGTTTATTCAAGAAACCACTATATACCTTAAAGATCTATTTGGAAATAAAATAAAATGGAAGTTGAATAGAAAAGGAAATTTAATAAAACGGAAGTTGAATAAAAATAAAATGGAAGTTACATAAAATTAACAATGGAAGGTCATTCAAGAAACAACATAACTTATCGATCTATTTGGAAATTAAATAAAATGGAAGTTGAATAGAAATGAAAATTGAATAAAAGTGGAAGTTGAGTAAAAAGGAAATTGAATAAAAATTGAAGTTGCCTAAAATTAAAAATGGAGGTTCATTAAAAAAAACCACTATATTTTAACGATATATTTGGAAATTAAATAAAAAATGAAGTCGAATAGAAAAAGAAATTAAATAGAAAAGGAAATCGAATAAAAATGGAAGTTGAATAAAAAAAAAAATGAAAGTCGAATAAAATTAACAATGGAAGTTCATTCAAGAAACCACTATATCTTAACGATCTATGTGGAAATTAAATAGAAAAGGAAGTTGAATAGAAAAGGGAATTGAACAAAAAAGGAAATTGAATAAAAACAAAAATAGAAGTTGCATACAATTAAAAATGGAAGTTCGTTGAAGAAACCACTATACATTGACGATCTATTTGGAAATTAAATAAAAAAAGAAATTCAATAAAAATAAAAAAGGAAGTTGCATAAAATTAACAATGGAAGTTTATTCAAGAAACCACTATATCTTAGCGATCTATTTGGAAATTAAAAAAAAAAAAAGAAGAGGAAGTTGAATAAAAAATAGAATTTGTAACGCCCTCAAAAAAATACATAAAACCCATCATTCCTAATATCCAACAATATAAGAGAAATAAACATCTTTCTATTTATCAGAGTAGTTCTTACAAAAGTATTACATATTGACAACAAAAGTAAAGGCCCTATGGGCTTACAACTTTCCAAGCCAACACTTGGTTACAAGAAATGAGTACCAACTCATATACATTTTAAGCCCTTGGCTTGAATTTAGATGTAATACATCAAAGGAAAGCAAAACAACCAAAAAGTCTGTCTGCCTCAAGCCTCCCAAGCTATGTCCTTGGAGGTGGCATGCTACCTGTACCTGTAAATGATGTCTCATATAGGGTGAGCCACAGCCCAGTAGAAATATACTAAACCAACTATAAACAAAGACGAAAATAACAAATAGCTCGATAGATGGTCCACACTTATATTTCCACTTATAACACATTACAGTTTCATGACATTCAAGTCCATGTTACATTTCATTTCCCACTTCTTTTTCAACCTTGAGTTTGAAAACAAGGCTCAGAATCTAGCCAAATAACTTATGAGATTATGACTCATCTTTAAAACACTTTTGAAATTCATAATGGATACACATTTTGGTGTTGCATCAATAACACATAAACTACTTCCATACTTCACGAAGGATACACATTTTGGTGCTGGATCAATATAACGTAAAAGTACTTCTATACTTCACCATTGATAATGATATACATGTTAGTGCTATATCAAATCAATTCGAACACTTCCATGATCCACACTTGATACACATTGTAGTGCTGTATCAATGTCAAACAAAATCCGGTTTAGAGGTCTATCCCCTATCTTTCCCTAAACCGTGGAGTACATCCCCTATCTCCTCCCACACTCACAATGTATATAAACGTAGATCATATACATAATCAACCAATACATAAAGTTAATGTATTATTCCAACCGCTATATTTGTTAGCATACTCAATCGATTAGTTTTAGTTTGCCTAATCATCATGCATTGTCTACAACAATCAAGACTATCCTCTACCGATAGCCCAAAGCAGTTATTTCTAAACAGAAAATAAATGCACCAAATAGATAAAATATCAACATTTCAACTAGGTGAGTGATAAATGATCCAACTACACCCGTTAATCCCATACATTCCCAATTTCAACATTCTCAATTCAATTTCTCATTTCTCAAAATTAATTTTACAAATTAATTTATCAATGTAATTAGGGCATTTCCCATAATTAACAAACAACCCTAAGGTTTCATTTCTATCAATAACCCAACATTTACCTCATTTCTCCATGTTAAACATGCATATAGGTTTATAAAAGTAAGACCCCTTCTTTTGTAAAATTACATAAAGGCCCAAACTTTCTCCAAATTACCCAACAACCCCCAACATATCAAAATGCTAAAATTTAAAGACAAAGCTCATAAGGAGGAGTAGGATATCCGTACCTCGAAGTTTGAGCTCAAACGGAGATGAAGATCAAAAACCAACGTGCTCCAAATCCCAAGTTTTTCAGATTAAAACGAAGCCCCTCAACCCACTCTATCTTTTTAACAAAGGACTAAGGGTAGATACTCACTCTAGATAGATCAAACCTTAGAGAGAAGACAAGTATAGAGAGAGAGAGAGTCGGATCTAGGGTTTGTAAAAGAAGAGGGAATGAAAAAGTGAAGTTATTCCCGCCGCCGCCATCGATATATAACAAAGCTCGCTGAAGGAAGGGTTGGTCGCCGAGCGACTGCATTACAAGAAACCCTCACTTGAGCGAATAAAGTCTCGCTCGAGCCAACAACTCGAAGCTTCAGGTCTGCAACCTAGAAGCACGCTCGAGCGACAGAATGCTCGCTCAAGCGAAGGAACTCAAAACATACACCTCGCTTGCTCGAGCGAAGAAAAGCTCGCTCGAGAGAAGAATTGCACCCTTCAGGTCAAGAACCAGACGCAAATGCAAGCTCGAGCCAAGAACTTCTCGCTCGATCCACCAGATACAAAAATTAACTCTCGCTCGAGCAAATAAACCCTGGCTCGAGCGAAGGACCAAAAGAAAAGAGCTCGCTCGAGCGACAAACTTCTCGCTCGAGCGAAGGACCAAAATTCTGGGTAGCAACCATTTGCTCCCAAACACAACCAACCTGCAACAAACCTGCCCAACACATCCTATAACTCAAATACAAGGTACGAAAGGATGTAAACAAGATATAAAAAACTGCTAACATCCACTTTAACTAAGTCCGGATCACTATACAACAGCAGTAAAACCCGGGATCGCTATAACCTCCCCTCTTAAAGAATTTCGTCCTCGAAATTAAGTGCAAATTTTCAAAAGAACAAGTTTTTCTCCATTTTAAACAATGTTACATTCAACATTCAATAACTCGACCCATCCCGGTCATTCTGTCTCTTGTCAAGAGGCATTTCACAACATATACATTTCAACATGCGTTTCCTTTCCATTTCAACAGCCACAATATACATGATTCCCATTTCCATATCATATTCATTTTTCACGATATAATTCCATTTCTACAATATAATCAACATATGCAATGTTACATTAAACTTCCATTTTGAGGCAAGTTTCAAAATACTTCCATCAAACCAAAACATATACCATGGTTTACAACCTTAGATATATTCAATACTCTTAAGGTCCACTAATACAACAAAATACACAATATATACTCAAACATCCACAAATAGATCCGGATATTTCTCTCGGACCTCTAACTCACGTTCCCAAGTGGCTTCCTCCACCCCGTGATGTTTCCACAAGACTTTTACCAAGGGAATGGTCTTGCCTCGCAAGACTTGATCCCGCCTATCCAAGACCCGAACCGGTCTCTCCTCATACGAGGCATCCTCATCAACCTCTAAGTCGGTCCAATCTAATACATGCGATGGATCCGCTCATACTTCAAGCATACCACATGAAACACGTCATGAACTCCGGATAACTGCGGCGGTAATGCTAAACGATAGGCAACCTCGCCAATCCTCTCAAGGACCTCAAAAAGGCCAATAAACCGAGGGGACAACTTCCCACTCTTCCCAAACCTCATCAATTCCCACCTAGGTGATATCTTTAAAAAGACATGGTCACCCACCTCAAATACCAAAGGTCGCCTTCTACGGTCGGCATAAGATTTCTGACGACTCTGGGTTGTAACAAGCCTCCCACGGATAAGCTCAACTTTCTCCGCTGCTTCTTCACCAACTTCGGACCCAACAAAGGTGCATCACCCACCTCGGCCCAACAAACTAGAGATCTACACGGTCGGCCATACAAGGCCGCAAACGGTGCCATACCGATACTAGACTGGAAACTGTTGTTGTAGGCAAACTCCACCAAGGGCAAGTGCCTCTCCCACGTTCCACTAAAGTCAATGACACAACCCCGAAGCATATCCTCAAGGATCTGAATCGTACGCTTCGGATCGCTTGCCGCTTTGAGGATGATAAGCCGTACTAAAGGTCAACTTAGTACCCAAGGCACTTTGCAAACTCTGCCACAACCTGGCAGTAAAACGAGGATCTCTATCTGAGACAATCGTCACTGGGACCCCGTGCAACCTTACTATGTCCCGAATATACAAGTCGGCAAGATAATCTACCGAATCTCTCACGCGCATAGGAATGAAGTACGCCGACTTAGTCAACCGGTCTACAACCACCCAAATAGTATCACTACCTACCGAAGTCCTGAAGACCTACAACGAAGTCCATAGTGACATGCTCCCACTTCCACTCTAAGAATAGGCAAGGGTTGTAACAAACCCGCCGCCTCGATGTTTGGCCTTCACTTGCTAACAAGTAAGGTACTTAGACACAAAAACTGCCACATCTCTCTTCATACCCTCCACCAAAACTGACGTCCCAAATCACGATACATCTTAGTGCCTCTCGGATGCACCGCAAGGCGTGAATGATGAAACTCTCGGAGTACCTCCTCTCAACAAGACTCGCACAAACAATCGGTCTCAGATCTCACACTGTCGGGATACAGACAAACCCTTCTCAACCTTCCCATCGGAGATCTTCTCTGAGGATTCTACCTCAAGGTCACCTCTTCAGGCCTCTAACACTCGAGTCACAAGTGTAGGCCGATCAACAATAGAAAACAAGGTCAGAGCCTCAACGAATTCGCCTGTATAAATCAAACTCGCCAAGCGCACCTAACATCTCCCACTTGATGGCTATACAAGCTACATCACTAATGAATTTCGCTAAGGGCATCGCCACAACATTGGCCTTCCCTGATGATAGTGCAACTCAAGTCGTAATCCTCAATAAACTCCATCCACCTCCTCCGCCTCAAGTTCAAGTCTTTCGTAAATAGATATTTCAGACTCTTATGATCCGAGAACACCTAATCTCTCACCATAAAGGTAGTGCCTCCAGATTTTCAAGGCAAAGATCATCGCCGCTAGCTCTAGGTCATGTGTAGGGTAATTCTTCTCGTATTTTCAACCGACGTGAACCATAGGCAACCACTTTCCTCTTGCATCAACACACAACCCAAACCCTCTCGTAAGGCATCATAATAGACCGCATAACTCAACCCTCTCCGAATAATCAAGACCGAGCGGTGGTCAATCTAACCTTCAAATCTTGGAACGACTTTTCACAAGTCTCACTCCATACAAATTTGATACCCTTCCGAGTCGGGCCTAGTCAACGAAGCTAACTCGAGAAATCCTTCACAAACCGTGGTAATACCTACTAATCCCGTAAAATCATGGATCTCAAACACACTCTTAGGTCAGGCCCAATCTTGCACTACCTCCATCTTGGATGTATCAACAGACACCCTTTCTCCGAAGCCACATGGCCTAAGAACTTGACTTCCTAGCCGTAACTCACACTTCCCAAACTTGGCATACAAATATGGGTTCTAAGTAACTCGAGCACCACTCTCAAGTGTTCCTCGTGCTCCTCCTCTCAAGGTGAATAGATGAGGATGTCGCCCACAAAACGACCAAAAGCGATCTAAGAATTCCCGAATATCCTGTTCATCAAATCCATAAAGATCGCCGGTGCATTGGTGAGCCCAAATGGCATCACCAGAACTCATAATGGCCATACTGCGTATGGAATGTCAGTTTTCGAATATCCTCCTCCCTAACCTCAATCGGTGGTAACCCGATCTCAAGTCTATTTTAGAGAAACAACGGACCCTTCAATCGTCAAACAGTCATCTATACGGGCATAGGGTACTTATTCTTAACCGTAGTCTTATTCAACTTCGTAGTCGATACAAAGTCTCAAGGCGCCATCTTTCTTTTTAGCAAAGAGGTCGGTGCTCCCACAACGAAACACTAGGGCTAATAAAGCCCTTATCCAAAGAATTCTCGAGTCAAACTTCAACTCAACCAACTCGGCCGGGCAAAACGGTAAGGTGCCATAGAAATCGGCGCAGTTGTCGCACTAAATCAATAGAGAACTCAATCTCGATGAGGTGGCAAACTAACGAGATCCTCGAGAAAGACGTCCGAGTACTCACAAACCACTCTCGCAACATAGTCCTGGTCTCACCACACTCACTACTCAAAAGCTAACAAGTAGACCACTAAGCTCACTCCGCCTCATGATCATACACCGTGGCAACACACTACCTACTCGATCCCCGTAAAATGGAAACAATCCCCACTCAAGGTACAAACTGTGACCTCTAACGGTAGTAATCAATAACAAACCGTATGACGATAGCCTACCCATACCCAAAATAACATCAAATCCCGACATGGGCATCACTACAAAAGGAAACTAAGCCCATGATCGCGACCTCTATATCACAACCCCTACATCCTTGTTTCAAAATCAACTCACCCCCAATAGGTGGCACTACACAAATAGGAGATGCTAGCTGTGCGAACTCCAATCCCAAAACAGATGCAAATGTAGCAGATACAAAAGAATGAGATGCATCCAGATCAATCAATACACTAGCAACCGAAAGGTAAAACAAGAAGATACCTCTCACAACCGATGGAGCAGTACAAGATCCTCGCGGTAATAAAGATACACGTGCGCCAAGAGGCCCTCGATCCACTCGCCACCCCTGAGCATACGATCGCTACACAACCGACGACGGTTCTTGATTGGCCTCGAGGCCCGTGACAGACCGAGCTGCCGAAAACTCGCTCGCTTAGAACCAGACGCTACCAAGTGGCACTCAATCAGGCAAACTCTTCAGTGCCCAGCCGACCACACCGATAACAAGACAAGGGCCGCCTCGCCGACTCGCTCTACCGTTTAGCCGGTTGAAGCACCGACCTCCTCTCCTCTCAGGCAAATCAAGCCTTGTGGCCTAGCCGACCACACTTGTAACAGAAATCTCCGATTGCCTCTCCCGAGCCCGCACTCGCACCGGAAAGGTCGATCTAGCAACACCACCTCGAGATCCGCTGAGGTTAGCACCCTTCTATCTCCCCGCCATCACCTCGACCATCCTGCTCATCTTGGAGCCTCTCATCCCTCCTCCTCCTCGATCATGATTCCATATGGGTGCAAGATCAACCAAGCACCTATAGTCTCGGATCATAGAACCCTAACTCGCATCTTGAGGCCGCACTCAACCTCTTCTCAAACTCGACATACAAGCGCTCTCGAACATCACAAGTTTAGGTGCGAACTCGACAAGCTAGTAAAAGCAAATTTCATACTCGGCCATCAAGAACTCAACTGCAAAGTGGCAGAATCGGTCTCTCAACTTCTCCCCGATCACTGGAGATAAGAACTTCTTAGAAAGCACCCACAAAGCCTTCCAAGTACCACCAATACGACCCTTCATGAATTTCCACCATCGACCAAGATCCCCTTGTCGAAAGATGCCAAGGTCACTTTCAAAGTCCCGCCTTCAATGCCAAGCATCTCAAGCTGCCTTAGTCATCCGCCCACCACCATCACCTTAAGTGGCTCTCTGATCCCCAAAAATTCATCCAGATTTGACCTAAGAACTCCTCTTCAAAGGAAGGCCCCGTGATCAACGACTGGCTCGACTTGATTCTCACCGAGAATGTCTATGGATGCTCTCAATGCTCCTTACATTTCGTGGGCTAAGGCGCCCATGGCTCGCCGACCGCTAGCTCGACCACATTGGCTCGGCTAACACCCTCCGTCAAGGCCGAATGTCATCCCAGATAGGCACCTCCGCCTCCTAGGCCTACCTCGCCACCACCACGCCCTCGCCTTGACATCCCGATAAAGGTAACGAAGAACATTAGCACATTCACAAATGTGCCGGTTATAACACTTGCGCCCTAATGCAATGGACAACAAGAATTCACCCATGTAAGCACATAATCACATAAGCACTTATGAATTTCATTTCGATAATGATAGTCCCGAGGCATTACTAGAGTTCCAAGTAGAAACAAAGATTGATCAAGTGCTTTTCCAACAAGACTCACGTAAACCCAAGGATCTAATCAACATCCTAAAAACTAAATCCCATACCCACATAGTCACATAAACATGTTATCAAATAAACACATAATGTCACACATAGGTCTCTAACAAGCGAGACAAACCCATTGTGATACTAATCACTTCCCACGCACTCCAAAGTATTTGAACCCGGTACGCTCTGATACCAAGTTGTAATGCCCTAAAAAAAATACATAAAACCCATCATTCCTGTCATGCAACAATATAAGAGAAATAAACATCTTTCTATTTATCAAAGTAGTTCTTACAAAAGTATTACATGTTAACAACAAAAGCAAAGGCCCTATAGGCGTACAACTTTCCAAGCCAACACTTGGTTACAAGAAATGAGTACCAACTCATATACATTTTAAGCCCTTGGCTTGAATTTACATGTAATACATCAAAGGAGAGCAAAACAACCAAAAAGTCTGTCTGCCTCAAGCCTCCCAAGCTATGTCCTTGGAGGTGGCATGCTACCTGCATCAGAATGATGTCCCATATAGGGTGAAAATAACAAATGCTCGATAGATGGTCCACACTTATATTCCCACTTATAACACATTATAGTTTCATGACATTCAAGTCCATGTTACATTTCATTTCCCACTTTTTTCAACCATGAGTTTGAAAACAAGGCTCGTAATCTAGCCAAATAACTTAATGAGATGATGACTCATCTTTAAAACAGCTTTTGAAATTCATAATGGATACACATTTTGGTGTCAGATCAATAACACATAAACCACTTCCATACTTCACGAAGGATACACATTTTGGTGTCAGATCAATATAACGTAAAAGTACTTCTATACTTCACCATTGATAATGATACACATGTTAGTGCTATATCAAATCAATTCAAACACTTCCATGATCCACACTTGATACACATTGTAGTGTCAGATCAATGTCAAACAAAATCCGCTTAGAGGTCCATCCCCTATCTTCCCTAAACCATGGAGTACATCCCTATCTCCTCCCACACTCACAATGTATATAAACGTAGATCATATACATAATCAATCAATACATAAAGTTAATGTATTATTCCAACCGCTATATTTGTTAGCATACTCAATTGATTAGTTTTAGTTTGCCTAATCATCATGCATTGTCTACAACAATCAAGACTATCCTCCACCGATAGCCCAAAGCAATTATTTCTAAACAGAAAATAAATGCACCAAATAGATAAAATATCAACATTTCAACTAGGTAAGTGATAAATGATCCAACTACACCCGTTAATCCCATACATTCCCAATTTCAACATTCTCAATTCAATTTCTCATTTCTCAAAATTAATTTTACAAATTAATTTATCAATGTAATTAGGGCATTTCCCCTAATTAACAAACAACCCTAAGGTTCCATTTCTATCAATAACCCAACATTTACCTCATTTCTCCATGCTAAACATGCATATAGGTTTATATAAGTAAGACCCCTTCTTTTGTAAAATTACATAAAGGCCCAAACTTTCTCCAAATTACCCAACAACCCCCAACATATCAAAATGCCAAAATTTAAAGACAAAGCTCATAAGGAGGAGTAGGATATCCGTACCTCGAAGTTTGAGCTCAAACGGAGATGAAGATTAAAAACCAACGTGCTCCAAATCCCAAGTTTTTCAGATTAAAACGAAGCCCTCAACCCACTCTATCTTTTTAACAAAGGACTAAGGGTAGAAACTCACTCTAGATAGATCAAACCTTAGAGAGAAGACAAGTATAGAGAGAGAGAGAGAGAGAGTCGGATCTAGGGTTTGTAAAAGAAGAGGGAATGAAAAAGTGAAGTTATTCCCGCCGCCATCGATATATAACAGCTCGCCGAAGGAAGAGTTGGTCGCCGAGCGACTGCATAAGAAACCTCGCCGAGCGAATAAAGTCTCGCCGAGCTAATAACTCAAGCTTCGTGTCGCAACCTAGAAGCACGCTCGAGCGATCGAATGCTTGCTCGAGCGAAGGAACTCAAAACATACACCTCGCTCGCTCGAGCGAAGAACTACACCCTTCAGGTCCAGAACGAAACGCAGACGCAAGCTCGAGCCAAGAACTTCTCACTCGATCCACCAGATACAAAAGTTAACTCTCGCTCGAGCGAATAAACCTTGGCTTGAGCGAAGGACCAAAAGCAAAGAGCTCGTTCGAGCGACAAACTTCTCGCTCGAGCGAAGGACCAAAATTCTGGGCAGCAACCATTTGCTCCCAAACACAACCAACCTGCAACAAACCTGCTCAACACATCCGATAACTCAAATACAAGGTACGAAAGGATGTAAACAAGATATAAACAACTGCTAACATCCACGGAACCAAGTCCGGATCATCAGACAACAAGGTAAAACCCGGATTGCTATAGAATTGAATAAAAATAAAATGGAAGTTGCATAAAATAAAAATGAAAGTTCATTCAAAAACCATAATACCTTAACGATCTATTTGGAAGTTAAATAAAAAATGAAGTTGAATAGAAAAGGAAGATGAATAAAAAGGAAGTTAAATAAAAAAGGAAGTTGAAAGGAAATGGAAATTGAATAAAAGTGAAGTTGAATAAAATAAAATGGAAGTTGCATAAAATTAACAATAGAAGTTCATTTAAAAACCACTATACCTTAAACAATCTATTTGGAAATTAAAGAAAAAGAAAGTTGAATAAAAAATGAAGTTGAAAAGAAATGGAAATTGAATAAAATAGAAGTTGAATAAAATTAAAATGGAAGTTGAAAAAAATAAAAGTGGAAGTTGAATAAAAATAAAAAAGGAAGTTGAATAGAGAAGTAAATTGAATAAAAATAGAAGTTGCATAAAATTAACAATGTAAGTTCATTCAAGAAACCACTATACCTTAACGATCTATTTGGAAATTAAATAAAAATGGAAGTTGAATAACATTAAAAATGGAAGTTCATTCAAGAAACCACTATACCTTAATGATCTTTTTTGGTATTAAATAAAAATGAAAATTGAATAAAAATAAAATGGAAGTTGCATAGAAAATGAAATTGAATAAAAATGGAAGTTGAATAGAAAAGTAAATTGAATACAAATGGAAGTTGAATAAAAATAAAATGGAAGTTGCATAAAATTAACAATGGAAGTTCATTCGAGAAACCACTTACCTTAACGATCTATTTGGAAATCAAAAAAAAAGGGAAGTAGAATAAAAAAAGGAAGTAGAATAAAAATAAAAAACGAAGTTTATTCGAGAAGCCACTATACTTTAATGATCTATTATGAAATTAAATAAAAAAGGACGTTGAATAGAAAAGGAAGTTGCATAAAATAGAAGTTGCATAAAAATAAAAATGAAAGTTCATTCAAAAAACCACTGTACCTTAACGATCTATGTGGAAATTAAATAGAAAAGGAAATTAAATAAAAATAAAAATGGAAGTTGAATAAAATTAAAAATGGAAGTTGAATAGACAAGGAAATTGAATAAAAATGAAAATTGCATAAAATTAAAAAATGGAAGTTCATTCAAGAAAACACTATACCTTAACGATCTATTTAGAAATTAAATAAAAAGGAAGTTGAATAGAAAAGGAAATAGAATAAAAGAGGAAGTTTAATAAAATAAAAATGGAAGTAGAGAAAAAATAAAAATGAAAGTTCATTCGAGAAACCACTATACCTTAATGATCTATTTGGAAATTAAATAAAAAAGGAAGTTGAATTGAAAAGTAACTTGAATAAAAATGGAAGTTGAATAAAAATAAAAATAGATGTTGCATAAAATTAAAAATTGAAGTTCATCCAATAAACCACTACACCTTGACGATCTATTTGGAAATTAAAATAAAAATGAAAGTTGCATAAAATTAAAAATGGAGGTTAATTGAAAAACCACTATACCTTAACGACCTATTTGGAAATTTTTAAAAAAAAAAAAAAAAACAAAAAAAAAGGAAGTTGAATAGAAAAGGACATTCAATCAAAATGGAAGTTGAATAAAAATTAAAATGGAAGTTGCATAAAACTAAAAATGGAAGTTCATTGAAGAAACCACTATACCTTAATGATCTATTTTGGAAATTAAAGAAAAAATGAAGTTCAATAGAAAAGGAAATTGAATAAAAATAGAAGTTGAATAAAAATAAAATAGAAGTTGCATAAAATTAAAAATGAAAGTTCATTCAAGAAACCACTATACCCTAACAATCTATTTGGAAATTAAATAAAAATGAAGTTGAATAGAAAGGAAATTGAATAAAAATGGAAGTTGAATAAAAATAAAAAGAAAGTTGCATAAAATTCACAATTGAAGTTCATTCAAGAAACCACTATACTATAAAGATCTATTGGAAAATTAAATCAAAAGGAAGTTGAATAGAAAAGACAACTGAATAAAATGGAAGTTGCATAAAATTAAAAATGGAAGTTACATAAAAATAAAAATCAAGTTCATTCAAGAAAGCACTATACCTTAACGATCTATTTGGAAATTAAATAAAAAGAGAATTGAATAAAATGGAAGTTGAGTAAAATAATAATGGAAGTTCATTCAAAAACCACTATACCTTAACAATCTATTTGGAAATTAAATAAAAAAGGAAGTTGAATAAAAAGTAAATTAAATAAAATGGAAGTTGAATAAAAAGGAAATTTAATAAAAAGGAAGTTGAAGAAAAATAAAATGAAAGTTGCATAAAATTCACAATGGAAGTTCATTCAATAAACCACTATATCTTAACGATCTATTTGGAAATTAAAAATATAAATGGAAGTTGCATATAATTAAAATTGAAGTTTATTCAAAAACCACTCTACCTTAACGATCTATTTGGAAATCAAATAAAAATGAAGTTGAATAGAAATGGAAATTGAATAAAATGGAAGTTACATAAAATTAAAAATGGAAGTTGAATAAAATAAAAATGGAAGTTCAATAGAAAAGGAAGTTGAATAAAAATTGAAATTGAAGTTAATTCAAGAAACAACTATACCTTAATACTATTTGAAAATTAAATAAAAAAGGAAGTTGAATAGAAAATTAAAAATTGAAGTTCATCCAAAAAACTACTATACCTTGACGATTTATTTGGAAAGTAAATAAAAAAATGGAAGTTGAATAAAAATCAAAGTTGCATAAAATTAACAATGGAAGGTCATTCAAGAACCCACTATACCATAACGATCTATTTGGAAATTAAATACCAAATAGATCGTTAAGGTATAGTGGTTTCTTGAATAAATTCCATTGTTAATTTCATGCAACTTCTATTTTTCTTTTTATTCAACTTCCTTTTCTATTTAACATCCATTTATATTTTTATTCAGCTTCCATTTTTATTCAATTTCCTTTTCTATTCAACTTCCTCTTTTATTTAATTTCCAAAATTAAAAATGGAAGTTCATTCAAGAAATCACTATAACTTAACGATCAATTTGGAAATTAAATAAAAAAGAAGTTCAATAGAAAAGGAAATTAAATAAAATGGAAGTAGAATAAAAATAAAATGGAAGTTGCATAAAATTAAAATGGAAGTTCATTCAAGAAACCACTATACCTTAACGATCTATTTGAAAATAAAATAAAAAGGAAATTGAATAAAAATGGAAGTTGGACAAAATTAACAATGGAAGTTCATTCAAGAAACTACTATACCTTAACAATATATTTGGAAATAAAATAAAAAAGCAAGTGTAATAGAAAGGAAAATTGAATAAAAAAGGAAGTTACATAAAATTAAAAATGGAAGTTCATTCAAGAAACCACTATATCTTAACGATCTATTTGGAAATTAAATAAAAAAGGAAGTTGAATAAAAATAAAAATAGAAGTTCATTCAAGAAACCACTATACCTGAACGATTTATTTGGAAATTCAATAAAAAAGGAAGTTGAATAAAATTAAAAATTGAATAAAAATGGAAGTTGTATAAAATTAAAAATGGAAGTTCATTCAAGAAACCACTATAACTTAACGATCTATTTGGAAATAAAAATAGAAGTTGCATAAAATTAAAAAGGCGCTTCATTCAAAAACCACTATACGCTAACGATCAATTTGGAAATTAAATAAAATGGAAGTTGAATAGAAATGGAAGTTGAATAAACCACTATACCTTAGCGATCTATTTGGAAAGTAAATAAAAAATGAAGTTGAATAGAATAGGAAATTGAATAAAATGGAAGTTGCATAAAATAATAATGGAAGTTCATTCGAGAAACCACTAAAATGGAAGTTGAATAAAATAAAAATAGAAGTTAATTCAAGAAACCACTATACCTTAACGATCTATTTGCTAATTGAAGTTCAATAAAATAGATCTATTTAGAAATTAAATAAAAAAGGAAGTTGATTTGAAATAAAAATGGTAGTTGCATAACATTAACAATGGAAGTTCATTCAAGAAACCACTATAACTTAACGATCTATTTGGAAATTAAATAAAAAAGGAAGTTGAATAGAAAATAGAATTGAATAAAAATGGAAGTTGAATAAAAATAAAAATGAAAGTTCATTCAAAAAACCACTATACCTTAACGATCTATATGGAAATTAAATAAAAAATGAAGTTGAATAGAAAAGAAAAATTGAATAAAAATGGAAGTTGAATAAAAATAAAAATGGAAGTTGTATAAAATTAAAAATTGAAGTTCAATAAAATTAACAAGCCGGATCATGTTAGTATAAAATTAGGATTGGGGAGGTTGCTTATCGTTTGGCTTTGCCACCGCAGTTATCCGGGGTACATGACGTGTTTCATGTTAGTATGCTTCGGAAGTACGAGCCAGATCCATCGCACGTGTTGGATTGGACCGACTTAGAGGTAGACGAGGATGCCTCGTATGAGGAGAGACCGGTTCAGGTCTTGGATAGGCGGGATGAAGTCTTGCGAGGCAAGACCATTCCCTTGGTAAAGGTTTTGTGCAAACATCACGAAGTGGAAGAAGCCACTTGGGAACGTGAGTTGGAGGTCCGCAAGAAATATCCGGACATGTTTGTTGATGTATAATCATATATTGAAATTATGTAATATTGTTGAACTTTAAGAACATTACATATGTCTTAAGTTGTAAAACATTGTATATGTTTTGGTTTATGGAAGTTTAATGTAACTTTGCATATGTTGGATGTATTGTAGAAATGGATATATATCATGAGACATGAATATGATATGGAAATGGGGATCATGTATATTGTAAACTGTTGAAATGGAAAGGAAGTACATGTTGAAACGTATATGTGGAAATGCCTCTTGACAAGAGATAGAATGACCGGTGGGTCGAGTTATTGAATGTTGAATGTGACATTGTTTAAATTGGAGAAAATCTTGTTTTTGAAAAACTTGTAGTTAATTTCGAGGACGAAATTCTTTAAGGGGGGAAGGTTATAGCGATTCCGGTTTTGCCCTTTCTGTATTTAGTATTCCGGACTTTGGTTCCATGGAGTTGGTGGTTGTATATCTTGTTGTCATCCTTTAATTCCTCATGTTTGAGTTTTAGGATGTGTTGGGCGTGTTTCGAACAGGTGGGTTGAGCCTTAGTTCAAATTCTTGTTGCCCAGTTTTTGAATGGTCCGCTCGAGCGGGTGCTTGTGCACTCGAGCGGAGATTCCATACTCCCAGTATTTCGTGCCTCTGCAAAACTTCTGTAGGTGTGTTTTTCACGCTCGAGCAGGTCACGCTCGAGTGGGTATGTTGGCGCTCGAGCAGGTAGTGCTTTGTCTGTGAAAGTTCTGGGAGGGGAAGATCTATGCTCGAGCGGACTGGTTTTCGCGCTCGAGCGGATATGTTTTGTTCTTGTGTCTTGGCGCTCGAGCGGGCCTTCTTGCTCTCGAGCGTGTTCAGATTTTTTGTGCTTGATGCTCGAGCGTTCTGTTCTCCGCTTGAGCCGGAGTGTCGTATATCAATCGTCAGTTGGGCATTTTTGAATCACCTTTTACATTCACACTCTCTCTCTTACTTTCTAAAAACCCATTTTGAGAGCTTCTCTCTCTAGGATCTCCTTTCTCTCTAGGGTTTGATCTAGTTAGAGTGTTTCACTCCCTTGGTGCCTTTGTAAAAAGTGTGTTGATCGTCGAGGGCTTCGTTTTGATCCGAAAAGTTTGGAGTTTGGAGCACTTTGGTTTTGGTCTCTTCTCCATTTGAGCTCTAACTTCAAGGTAGGGATATCTTACTCCATCTTATGAGATTTGTCTCTGAATTTTAGTATTTCGATATATTAGGGGTTATTGGGTAATTTTGAGAAAGTTTGGGGCCTTTGTGTAATTTTCAAAAGATGGGTTTTCAAACATATAAACTCTTATGTATGTAATACATTGGAAAATAGACTTGGTGTTGGATTGTTGACGAAAAAGGAACCTTAAGGTTGGTATTGTGAATTTGGGAAAAAGCCCTAATTGCGTGATAAATTAATTGGCATAATTAATTTTGGGAAAATGAGAAATTGAATAGGAAATATTCAAATTGGAATGGTATGGGACTAAAGGGTGTAGTTGGATCAATTTATCACCACCTAGGCAAATGTTGATAATTTATCCATTTGGTGCATTTATTTTCTGTTTAGAAATAAGTGCTTTGGGATATCGGTGGAGGATAGTTTTGATTGTTGTAGACAATGCATGATGATTAGGCAAACTAAAATTAATCAATTGAGTAGGCTATCGAGTATAGCTTATTGGTTTAATACATCAAAATTGTGTATTTAATGATTGAACATGTATATGATAATTGTTTATATACATTGTGTTGTATGGGAGGAGATAGGGGATGTACTCACGGTTTAGGGAAGATAGGGATGGACCTCTAAACCGAAATTGTGTGACATTGATACAAGATTACAATGTGTATCATGGTGAAGTATGGAAGTGTTTGTTTGATTTGATATAGCACTAAAATGTATATCATTATCAATTGTGAAGTATAGAAGCTGTTTCTATGTTATATTGATACAAATACCAAAATGTGTATCGCTTATGAAGTATGGAAGTGGTTTTATGCTATTGATACAATACCAAAATATGTATCTCATTATGAACTTTGAAAGTAATTGAGTGATGAGTTTTAATCTCATTAAGTTATTTGGGCCAGGTTCTGAGCCTTGTTTTCAAACTGAAAGTTGAATAAGAAATGGGAACTGAAATGTAACTTGGGCATGATTGTCATGAAACTGTAATATGGCATGGGTTGGAATATAGTAGGGACCATCTGTTGAATGCTATTATTTTAGTCATTGTTTATAGTTGGTTTAGTATATTTCTACTGGGCTGTGGCTCACCCTATATGGGACATCATTTTCAGGTACATGTAGCATGTCACCTCCAAGGACGTAGCTTGGGAGGCTTAGTGGTCGACACCTTTTGTTGTTTTGTTGTATGACATGTATATCGTCAAGGGCTTTCTTTTGTACAGAGTTAGCACAGTCTATTTTGTAACCAAGTGTTGACTTCGAAAGTTGTAAGCCCATAGGGCATTTACTTTTGTTGTCAACATGTAATACATTTTGTAATGATTACTCTGATGGAATATATTTATGCTTCATTCTCTTATGTCTAAGCATGCTATTGTTGGATGATTTATGGGCTTTTTTTTTAGGGTGTTACAACTTGGTATCAGAGCCTACCGGGTTCAAATACTTTGGGTACGTGGGAAGTGATTAGTATCACAATGGGTTTGTCTCGCTTGTTAGAGACCTATGTGTGACATTATGTGTTTATTTGATAACATGTTTATGTGACTATGTGGGTATGGGATTTAGTTTCTGGGATGTTGATTGGATCCTTGGGTTTCTGTGAGTCTTGTTGGAAAAGCACTTGATCAATGCTGTTTCTAACCGGAACTCTAGTAACGCCTCTAGACTATCATTATTCGGAAATGAAGTTCGTAAGTGCTTATGTGTTTATGTGCTTATGTGGAAGTAAATTACAGTTGTCCATGTATTAGGACACGAGTGTTTAGTTTTGGCACATTTATGAATGTGCTAATGTTCTTCGTTACTTTTATTAGGATGTCAGGACGAGGACGTGGTGGTAGGCGAGGTAGGCCTAGGAGGCAGGAGGTGCCTATACCGGATGACATTCCGGTGCAGCAGGAGGGTGTTGGCCAGGCCAATGTGGGCAAGCCAACAGGTCAGGAGGCTATGGGCGCTTTAGCCCAAGGGATAGCCAATGCTTTGAGGGAGTCTATAGATATCCTCAGAGCGGAGAATCCAAATTCAGCTCAGCAGTGCCCTGTGGTTGAGGCAGGCCTTCCTTTTTGAAGAGGGAGTTCTTCCTGCCTAACCCGACGAGGTTGTTAGATCCAAAGGAACCACTTAAGGCGCATTTAGTGGTTAGAGCAAATGAGTAAGACGTTCGAGATGCTTGGCATCGAGGACGGGGCGTTGAAAGTGACCTTGGCATCTTTCCAGCTGAAGGGGGATACGGGTCAGTGGTGGAAATTCGTGAAGGGTCGTTTGGATGGCACTTGGGAGGCTTTTGTGAATGCTTTCAGAGAAGTTCTTATCTCCAAGATGTGAGAAGCTAAGAGACCGGCTCGCCAATTTTACAGCTTGAGTTCTTCAAGGCCGAGTATGACGCTACTTTTACTAGCTTGTCCAGGTTCGCACCTGAACTTGTGGCTTCCGAGGAACGCCGCTGTATCGAGTTTGAGAAGAGGTTAAGGCACGGCCTCAAGATGAGAGTTGGGGGTTCAATGATCCGAGACTACGGGCGCTTGGTTGATGCTGCAGCCCATATGGAGATCATGATGTAGGAGGAGGAGGGACAGAGAGGCTCCAAGAGGAGCCAGGATGGTCAGGGTGATGGCAGGAGACAGAGGGGTGCTAACCCTCAGTCTCAGAGTGGTGTTGCTAGATCGACCTTTCCAAAGGCCGAGTGTGCTCGGGAGAGACAATCGTGAGATTTCACCTGCTACAAGTGTGGTCACCGGCCACAAGGCTTGGTTTGCCCACAGAGGGAGGAGGTCGAGAGTCGCTTCATCTTCACTAGACCGCAGAGCTGAGTCGTGGCAGGGCCACCTTGTCTTGTTATCATGGGCTACTGGCACCAAGAGGTTTTGCCACGCTTGAGTGCCACTTCGGGCGTGTCTGGTTCTAGGCAGACGCAGGGTTTTCAGCCTAGCTCAGTCTGTACAGGCCTCGAGGGCCAATCCGAGCTTCATTGTCCCCAACAGGCAAAGCAATGATGTCTGAGGGGTGAGCAGTGGATCAGGCCCATCATGGGCGCTGTATCGTTAACGCACAAGATCTTGTACCGCCCATCGCCAGAGAGGTACCTTCTTGTTTTGCAAACTCGCTTGTTAGTGTATTGATTGATACGGTTGCATCTCATTCTTTTGTATCTGCTGCATTTGCATCTGGTTTGGGATTGGAGTTGGCATAGTTAGCATATCCTATTTGTGTAGTGTCACCTATTGGGGGTGAGTTGATTTTGAAACAAGGATGTAGGGGTTGTGATATTGAGGTCGCCGATCGCCGGCTTCCGTTTCCTTTTGTAGTGATGCCCATGTCGGGATTTGTTGTTATTTTGGGCATGGACTGGCTATCGTCATACCAGGCTGTTATTGATTGCTACCGCCAGAGGGTCACAGTTTGTACCTTGAGTGGGGATTGTTTCCATTTTCTGGGGGATCGGGTAGGTAGTGTGTTGCCACCGGTGTATGATCCGCGAGGGCAGAGTGAGCTTAGTGGTCTACTTGCTAGCATTTTGAGTAGTGAGTGTGGTGAGACCCAGAATGTGTTTCCGAGAGTGGTTTGTGAGTACTCGGACGTCTTTCCCGAGGATCTCGTTAGTTTGCCACCCCATCGAAAGATTGAGTTCTCTATTGATTTAGTGCCCGGCACGGCGCCGATTTCTATGGCACCTTACCGTTTTGCCCCAGCCGAGTTGGTTGAGTTGAAGGTTCAGCTCTAGGAATTGCTGGATAAGGGCTTTATTCGCCCTAGTGTTTCGCGTAGAGCACCGCCCTCTTTGCTAAAAAAAGAAAGATGGCGCCTTGAGACTTTATATCGACTACCGAAGTTGAATCGGCTACGTTAAGAATAAGTACCCTATGCCCGTGAGTAGATGACCTGCTTGACCATTGAAGGGTTCCCGTTGTTTCTCTAAGATAGACTTGAGATCGTTACCACCGCTGAGGGTCGTGGAGGAGGATATTCAAGACGGCATTCCGTGACGCTATGGCCATTATAAGTTTCGGTGATGCCATTTGGGCTCACCAATGCACCGGCGATTTTTGTGGATTTGATGAACCGGATATTTCAGGAATTCTTAGATCGCTTCGTGGTCGTTTTTGTGGATGACATTCTCATCTATTCACCTTCAGAGGAGGAGCACGAGGAACACTTGAGAGTGGTGCTCGAGTTACTTAGAACCCATAGGCTATATGCCAAGTTTGGGAAGTGTGAGTTCTGGCTAGGAGAAGTCAAGTTCTTAGGCCATGTGGTTTCCGGAGAAGGGGTGTCTGTTGATACATCCAAGATTGAGGTAGTGCAAGATTGGGCACAGCCTAAGAGTGTATTTGAGATCCGCTTTTCGATTAGCGGATATTACCGCCCGGTTTGTGAAGGATTTCTCCAGTTAGCTTCACTGCTGACTAGACCGACTCGAAGGAGTCAAATTTGTATGGGCTGAGACTTGTTAAAAGTCGTTCCAACAGCTGAAAGTTAGATTGACCACCGCCCGGTCTTGATTGTTCCGGGAGAGGGTTGGGTTATGCGCCCACTCGTGATGCCTCACGAGAGGGTTTGGGTTGTGTGTTGATGCAAGAGGGAAAGTGGTTGCTTATGACTCACGCCGCTTGAAAATACGAGAAGAATTACCCTACACATGACCTAGAGCTAGCAAAGAAGGATCTTTGCCTTGAAAACTGGAGGCACTACCTTTATGGTGAGAGATTCGATTTTTATTTTTATTTAACTTCAATTTTTATTCAATTTCCTATTCTATTCAACGTCCTTTTTTTATTTAATTTCCAAATAGATCGTTAAGGTATAGTGGTTTATTGGATGAACTTCCAATGTTAATTTTATGAAACATCCATTTTTCATTTTATGCAACTTCCTTTTTTACTTTCATTCAACTTCCATTTTTATTGAGTTTCCTTTTCTACTCAGCTTCCTTTTTTTATTTAATTTCCAAATAAATCGTTAAGGTATTATGATTTCTTGAATGAACTTCCATTTTTATTTTTATTCAACTTCCATTTTTATTCAACATCCATTTTTATTCAATTTCCTTTTCTATTTAACTTCCTTTTTTTTATCTAATTTTCAAATAGATAGTTAAGATGTAGTGTTTTCTTGAATGAACTTCCATTTTAAATTTTATGCAACTTCCATTTTTAATTTTATGCAACTTCCATTTTTATTCAATTTTCTTTTCTATTCAACTTCCTTTTTATTTAATTTCCTTCTCTATTCAACTTCCAATATTATTTAATTTCCAAATAGATCTTTAAGGTATAGTAATTTCTTGAATGAACTTCCATTTTTATTCAATTTCATATTCTATTCAACTTCATTTTTTTATACATTAACGATCTATTTGGAAATTAAATAAAAAAGGAAGTTGAACAGAAAAAGAAATTTAATAAAAAAGGAAGTTGAATAGAAAATGAAATTAAAAAAAAATGGAAGTTGAACAAAAATAAAAGTGGAAGTTGCATAAAAATAAAACTGGAAGTTGAATTAAAATGGAAGTTGAATAGAAAAGGAAAATGAATAGAAAAAGAAATCAATAAAATGGAAGTTGCATAAAATTAAAAATGGAAGTTCATTCAAGAAACCACTATAACTTAACGATCTATTTGAAAATTAAATAAAAGGAAATTGAATAAAATGGAAGTTGAATAAAAATAAATCGGGTTCATTCAATAAACCACTATACCTTAACGATATATTTGGAAATTAAATAAAAATGAAGTTGAATAAAATGAAAATTGAAGTTGCATAAAAATAAAATGGAAGTTGCTCTAAAATTAACAATGGAAGTTGAATAGAAATGGAAATTAAATAAAATGGAAGTTGAATAAAATAAAATGGAAGTTGCATAAAATTAACAATGTAAGTTCATTCAAGAAACCACTATACCTTAACGATCTATTTGGAAATTAAATAAAAAAAGTTCATTCCAGAAACCACTATACCTTAACGAGCTATTTGGAAATTAAATGAAAAAGGAAGTTGAATAGAAAAGAAGTTGAATAAAAATGGAAGTTGAGTAGAATAGGAAATTGAATAAAAAAGGAAGTTGAATAAAATGGAAGTCTAATAAAAAATTAATTGTATAAAAATGGAAGTTGAATAAGATTAACAATGGAAGTTCATTTAAGAAAGTATAACAACAATCTATTTGGAAATTAAATAAAAAGGAAGTTGAAAAGAAAAGTAATTGAATAATGGAAGTTGAATAAAAATATACGACTTCCATTTTTATTTTTATTCAACTTCCATTTTTATTCAATTTCCTTCTCTATTCAATTTCTTTTTTTTGTTTAATTTCCAAATAGATTGTTAAGGTATAGTGGTTTTTCGAATGAACTTCCATTGTTCTTTTTGTGCAACTTCCCTTTATTTTATTCATTTTTATTTTTATTCAACTTCCTTTTTTATTTAATTTTGTTTTCTATTCAATTTCCTTTTCTATTCAACTTCCATTTTTATTCAACTTCCTTTTTTATTTGACTTCATTTTTTACTTAATTTCCAAATAAATCGTTAGGGTATAGTGATTTCTTGAATAAACTTCCATTTTTATTTTTATTCAACTTCCATTTTTATCCAATTTTCTTTTCAATTCAACTTCCTTTTTTATTGAATTTCCAAATAGATCATTAGGATATAGTAGTTTATTGAATGAACTTCCATTGTTAATTTTATTTTTATTCAATTTCTATTTTTATTCAATTTCGTTTTCTATTCGAGTTCATGTTTATTTACTTTCCAAATCGGTCATTAAGGTATAGTGGTTTCTTGAATGAACTTCGATTTTTATTTTTATGCAACTTCCATTTTTATTCAACTTCCATTTTTATTCAATTTTCTTTTCTATTCAATAAACATTTTTATTCAATTTGCTTTTCTATCTATCTTTCTTTTTTATTTAATTTCCAAATTGATTGTTAACGTATAGTGGTTTCTTGAATTAACATCGATTTTTTGAATGAATTTCCATTTCTATTCAACTTCTTTTTTTTATTCTTTTTTTTTATTTATTTTTTGTTATACTGGTTTCTTAAATGAACTTCCATTGTTAATCTTATTCAACTTCCATTTTTATGCAATTTCTTTTTCTATTCGACTTCCATTTCTATTTAACTTCCATTTTTATTTAATTTCCAAATAGATCGTTAGGGTATAGTAGTTTCTTCAATGAACTTTCATTTTTAATTTTATGCAACTTCCATTTTTATTTTTATTTAACTTCCTTTTTTTTATTAAATTTCCTTTTCTATTCAACTTCCATTTTTATTTTTATTCAACTTCTATTTTTATTCAATTTCCATTTCTATTCAACTTTTTTTTTATTTAATTTCCAAATAGATCGTTAGGGTATAGTACCTTCTTCAATGAACTTCCATTTTTTATTTTATGCAACTTCCATTTTTATTTTTATTCAACTTCCATTTTTATTCGATTTCTTTTTCTATTCAACTTCATTTTTTTATTTAATTTCCAAATAAATCATTAAGGTATAGTGGTTTCTTGAATGAACTTCCATTTTTAATTTTATACAACTTCCATTTTTATTTCTATTCAAATTCCATTTTTATTCAATTTCCTTCTCTATTTAACGTCCTTTTTTATTTAATTTCCAAATCAATCGTTAAGGTATAATGGTTTTTTGAATGAACTTCCATTTTTAATTTTATGCAACTTCCATTTTTATTCAATTTCATTTTTTAT
Organism: Camellia lanceoleosa; assembly: GCA_025200525.1. Taxonomy (NCBI): domain Eukaryota; kingdom Viridiplantae; phylum Streptophyta; class Magnoliopsida; order Ericales; family Theaceae; genus Camellia; species Camellia lanceoleosa. The sequence goes on from JANUSC010000411.1 coordinate 169,641, forward strand.
TCAATTTCCATTTTTATTCAACTTCTATTTTTATCCAACTTCCATTTTTATTCAGCTTCCTTTTCTATTCAACTTTCTTTTTTATATAATTTCCAAATAGATCGTTAAGGTATAGTGGTTTTTTTGAATGAATTGTCATTTTTAATTTTATATAACTTCTACTTTTATTTTTATTCAACTTCCTTTTCTATTCAACTTCCTTTTTTTATTTAATTTCCAAATAGATCGTTATGGTATAGTGGTTTCTTGAATGAACTTTCATTTTTAATTTTATGTAACTTCCATTTTTATTCAATTTTCTTTTCTATTCAAATTCCATTTTTATTCAACTTTCATTTTTAATTTTATGCAAGTTCCATTTTTATTTTTATGCAACTTCAATTTTTATATTTATTCGACTTTAATTTTTATTCAATTTCCTTTTCTATTCAACTTCATTTTTTATTCAATTTCATGTTCTATTCAACTTCCATTTTTATTCAATTTTATTTTTTATTCAACTTCCTTTTTTATTTATTTTCCAAATAGATTGTTAAGGTATAGTGGTTTCTTGAATTAACTTCCATTGTTAATTTTAGGCAACTTGCATTTTTATTCAATTTTATTTCTATTCAACTTCCTTTTTTATTGAGTTTTCTTTTCTACTCAACTTCCTTTTTTATTTAATTTCCAAATCGGTCGTTAAGGTATAGTGGTTTCTTCAATGAACTTCCATTTTTAATTTTATGTAACTTCCATTTTTATTTTTACTCAACTTCCATTGTTAATTTTATGCAACTTCCATTTTTATTTTTATTCAACTACCATTTTTATCCCATTTTCTTTTCAATTCAACTTCCTTTTTTTATTTAATGTCTAAATAAATCGTTAAGGTATAGTGGTTTCTTGAATGAACTTCCATTTTTATTTTTATTCAATTGTCCTTTCTATTCAATTTCATTTTCTATTCAATTTCCTTTTCTATTCAACGCCCATTTTATTTAATTTCCAAATAATTGCTAAGGTATAGTGGTTTCTTGAATGAACATCCATTGTTAATTTTATGCAATTTTCATTTTTATCCAATTTCATTTTCTATTCAACTTCCATTTTTATTTTATTCAACTTCCTTTTTATTCAATTTCCTTTTTTATTCAATTTCCTTTTCTATTCAACTTCTTTTTTTATTTAATTTCCAAATAGATCGTTAAGGTATAATGATTTATTGAATGAACTTCCATTTTTAATTATATGCAACTTTCATTTTTATTTTTATTCAACTTCCATTTCTATTCAATTCTATTTTGTATTCAACTTCCTTTTTTATTTAATTGCCAAATAAATCGTTAAGGTATTGTGGTTTCTTGAATGAACTTCCATTTTTAATTTTATGTAACTTCCATTTTCATTTTTATTCAACTTTCCTTTTTATTGAATTTGCAAATAGATCGTTAAGGTATTGAGGTTTATTGAATGAACTTCCATTTGTAATTTTGTGCAACTTCCATTTTTATTAAATTTCCTTTTCTATCAACTTCCTTTTTTATTTAATTTCCAAATAGATCGTGAAGATATAGTGATTTCTTGAATGAACTTTCATTTTTATTTTTATTCAACTTCAATTTTTATGCAATTTCTTTTCCTATTCCACTCCCTTTTTTTATTTAATTTTCAAATAGATCGTTAAGGTATAGTGGTTTTTTGAATGAACTTCCATTGTTAATTTTATGCAACTTTCATTTTTATTTTTATTCAACTTCCATTTTTAATTTAAGTTCCAAATAGATCGTTAAGGTATAGTGGTTTCTTGAATGAACTTCCATTTTTAATTTTATGCAACTTTCATTTTATTTTTGTTCAACTTCCACTTTTAATTTTATTCAAATTCTATTTTTATTTTTATTCAACTTCCATTTTGATTCAATTTCCTTTTCTATTCAACTTCCATTTTATATTTATTCAACTTCCATTTTATTCAATTTCGCTTTCTATTCAACTTCCATTTTATTTTTATTCAACTTCCATTTTTATTTAATTTCCTTTTCTATTCAACTTCATTTTTTATCCAATTTCCAAATAGATCGTTAAGGTATAGTGGTTTTTTTGAATAAACTTCCATTGTTAATCTTATGCAACTTCCATTTTTATTTTTATTCAACTTCTATTTTTATTCATAATTTCCACATAGATCGTCAAGGTATAGTGGTTTCTTGAATGAACTTCCATTTGTAATTTTATTGAATTTCCCCTTTTATTTTTATTCAATTTCCATTTTTATTCAATTTCCTATTCTATTCAACTTCCTTTTTTATGCAACTACCATTTTTATTTTTATTCAATTTCTATTTTTATTCAATTTCCATTTCTATTCAATTTCTTTTTTTCTTTAATTTCCAAATAAATCGTTAGGGTATAGTGGTTTTTTGAATGAACTTCCATTGTTAATTTTATGCAACTTCCATTTTTATTTTTATTCAACTTCTATTTTTATTTAATTTCCTTTTCTATTCAACTTCCATTTTTATTCACCTTTCTTTTTTCTTTAATTTCCAAATAGGTCGTTAAGTTATAGTGGTTTATTAAATGAACTTCCATTTTTAATTTTATGCAACTTCCATTTTTATCCAATTTCCTTTTCTATTCAACTGCCTTTTTTTTTTTTTAAATTTCTAAATCGATCGTTATGGTATAGTGGTTTCTTGAATGAACTTCCATTGTTAATTTTATGCAACTTCCATTTTTATTTTATTCAACTTCCATTTTTATTTTTATTCATCTTCCTTTTCTATTCAACTTCCTTTTTTATTTAATTTCCAAATAAATCGTTAGGGTATAGTGGTTTCTTGATTAAAAATGGCAATTCATTGTTAATTTTATGCAACTTCCATTTTTATTCGATTTCTTTTTCTATTCAACTTCGATTTTTATTTAATTTCCAACTTCAATTTTAATTTTTATTCAATTTCCATTTCTATTCAACTTCCATTTTTATTCAATTTCCTTTTCAACTTTCATTTTTATTCAATTTTTAATTATATGCAACTTCCATTTAAATTTTTATTCAATTTCCATTTTTATTCAATTTCCATTTCTATTCAACTTCCTTTTTTTATTCTAATTTTATGCAACTTCCATTTTTATTTTTATTTAAGTTCCAAATAGATCGTTAAGATATAGTGCTTTCTTGAATGAACATTCATTTTCATTTTTATTCAACTTCCATTTTTATTCAATTTCCTTTTCTATTCAACTTCATTTTTATTTAATACCCAAATAGATCGTTATGGTATAGTGGTTTCTTGAATGAACTTCCATTTTTAATTTTATTCAACTTCCATTGTTATTCAATTTCCATGTCTATTCAACTTCTTCTTTTATTCAGTTTCCTTTTCTGTTCACCTTCATTTTTTATTTTTATTGAATTTTCATTTTTAATTTTATGCAACTTCTATTTTTATTTTATTCAACTTTCATTTTTATTTTTATTCAACTTTCCTTTTTATTGAATTTGCAAATAGATCGTTAAGGTATTGAGGTTTATTGAATGAACTTCCATTTGTAATTTTATGCAACTTCCATTTTTATTAAATTTCCTTTTCTATTCAACTTCCTTTTTTATTTAATTTCCAAATAGATCGTTAAGGTATAGTAGTTTCTTGAATGAACTTCCATTTTTTATTTTATGCAACTTCAATTTTTATGCAATTTCTTTTCCTATTCCACTTCCTTTTTTTATTTAATTTTCAAATAGATCGTTAAGGTATAGTGGTTTTTTGAATGAACTTCCATTGTTAATTTTATGCAACTTTCATTTTTATTTTTATTCAACTTCCATTTTTAATTTAAGTTCCAAATAGATCGTTAAGTTATACTGGTTTATTGAATGAACTTCCATTTTTAATTTAATGCAACTTTCATTTTTATTTTTGTTCAACTTCCATTTTTAATTTTATTCAAATTCTATTTTTATTTTTATTCAACTTCCATTTTGATTCAATTTCCTTTTCTATTCAACTTCCATTTTTATTTTTATTCAAGTTCCATTTTTATTCAATTTCCTTGTTTATGCAACTTCCATTTTTATTTAATTTCCTTTTCTATTCAACTTCATTTTTTATCCAATTTCCAAATAGATCGTTAAGGTATAGTGGTTTTTTTGAATAAACTTCCATTGTTAATCTTATGCAACTTCCATTTTTATTTTTATTCAACTTCTATTTTTATTCATAATTTCCACATAGATCGTCAAGGTATAGTGCTTTCTTGAATGAACTTCCATTTGTAATTTTATTGAATTTCCCCTTTTATTTTTATTCAATTTCCATTTTTATTCAATTTCCTATTCTATTCAACTTCCTTTTTTATGCAACTACCATTTTTATTTTTATTCAACTTCTATTTTTATTCAATTTCCATTTCTATTCAACTTCTTTTTTTCTTTAATTTTCAAATAAATCGTTAGGGTATAGTGATTTTTTGAATGAACTTCTATTGTTAATTTTATGCAACTTCCATTTTTATTTTTATTCAACTTCTATTTTATTTAATTTTTCTATTCAACTTCCATTTTTATTCACCTTTTCTTTTTTATTTAATTTCCAAATAGGTCGTTAAGTTATAGTGGTTTATTAAATGAACTTCCATTTTTAATTTTTGCAACTTCCATTTTTATCCAATTTCCTTTTCTATTCAACTTCATTTTTTTTTTTTTTTTTTTTTTTTTTTTTTTAAATTTCCAAATCGATCGTTATGGTATAGTGGTTTCTTGAATGAACTTCCATTGTTAATTTTATGCAACTTCCATTTTATTTTATTCAACTTCCATTTTTATTTTTATTCATCTTCCTTTTCTATTCAACTTCCTTTTTATTTAATTTCCAAATAAATCGTTAGGGTATTATAGCTTATTCTGCTTCCCTTTTCTTTATTTGTTATATCCGGACTTAGATTCCGTGGAGCTGATTGTTGAAAGTATGTCGTTTGCATCCTTTACTCCTTATATTGAGTCTTGGGTTGTGTTGGGAAGACTTGGAGCAGGTTGGTTGAGCTTAGGAACCAAGTCTAGTTGCCCAGATTTTGGCTTGTCCGCTCGAGCGGGGGTTTGGGCGCTCGAGCGGGGAATACACCCATCCAGTATTTCCTGTGTAGTGTTGGACGCTCGAGCGGGGGATTGGCCGCTCGAGCGGGAGGTTGTGAGTGACGCTCGAGCGGGGAGTTGGGAGCTCGAGCGGGGACCTGTCTGCAGAAACTTCTGGGAGTGTGCATCCGCCGCTCGAGCGGGAGTTTGGCCGCTCGAGCGGGAGTCTGTGAGTGGCGCTCGAGCGGGGGTTTCCACGCTCGAGCGGGGCGACTGTTATATAAATCCGAGATCCGACTTTCTGGATCATTTTTCATCTCCCTTTTGATTCTAAAACCCTAGAACCGTCTTCTCTCTCTCCCTACACACTTTCTCTCTCAGGTTTGATCTACTTAGAGTGTATTTCTACCCTAGGACCTATGTTAAAAAGATAGAGTGGGTCGAGGGCTTCTTTAATCAACAATCTTGGATTTGGAGCACTTTGGATTTCGGGTCATCATCTCCGTTTTCTCCATTCGGGTTATTTACTTCGAGGTAGGGATTTTCAACTCCATATTATAGGTTTTGTTCTGAGTTCTAGTATTTCGATATGTTAGAGGTATTTTGGTAATTTTGGGAAAACCCTAGTTGTGGTATTAAATTAATTTGTATAATTAATTTAGGAAAAATTGGGAAATTTAGTTGAATTCATGGAATTGAGGAATTATAAGTTTAAATGGCGTAGTTGAATAATTTAATCACTCGCCTATTCAATTGTTGAGATTATAATTGTTGATACATTTATTTCATGTTTAGAAATAACTGTTTTGGGCTATCGGTGGAGGATAGCCGTGATTGTTGTAGAAATTGCATGTGGATTAGGAAAAACTGAAACTAATCACATTGGTTAAGTCATTGATTGTGACTGTTGAATTAATACAGAAAATACATGTATTGATTGAGTATTGTATATGGCAAGTGTTTAATACTTTGTATATGCATTTTGTTTAGGAGGAGATAGGGGATGTACTCCACGGTTTGGGAGGAGATAGGGATGACTCCTAAACCGGATGTTATTTGGGAGGAGATAGGATGGACTCCATTAGCACCACTAATATGTGTGCTTATTGATTTATGAAAGTGTTTTTACACGTTATCGATACATCACTAACATGTGTATCAAATTGGAAGTATGGAAGTGTTTTGGTATGAGACTTAGTCTCATTAAATTTGTTGGTGTTGGAAGTAATGTTAATGTGGGATGTAGTCTCACTGTTATAGTTGGCCGTGTTCTAGCCATATTGGTATAAATGAAAAGTTGAACAAATATCGAGAAGAAAAACGCTATAGGCATTATAGTTATGAAACAGTATGATGATGAAATTTGTAATTTGTGTTAACCATCTATTGAATGCTATTGCTCTATCAATGCTTATATTTGCTTTAGTATATCTCTACTGGGCTGTGGCTCACCCTATACGGGAACATCATTTTCAAGTTCAGGTGATGTGCTACCTCCAAGGAATTAGCTTGAAGGACTTAGAGTTGAAGACTCATTTTAGATTAGTTGTTATTTGCTTTTACTTGATATTACATGTAAGGACTAAAGCCAAGGGCTTAACTTGTAAATGAGTTAGTACTCATATTTTTGTGTCCAAGTATTGGCTTGGAAAGATGTAAGCCCCAGAGGGCATTTACTTTATTTATTACGTAATGTCTTTTAATAAGTTTACTTCCGATGAATGGAATAATACTTTTGTTTTCTTATAATGACGCATGTTAATATTATATATTATGGGTTTATTTTTTGAGGGTGTGACAGTATAGTGGTTTCTTGATTAAAATGGCAATTCATTGTTAATTTTATGCACCTTCCATTTTATTCAATTTCTTTTTTTATTCAACTCGATTTTTATTTAATTTCCAACTTCAATTTTTATTTTTATTCAATTTCCATTTCTATTCAACTTCCATTTTTATTCAATTTGCTTGTCAACTTTCATTTTTATTCAATTTTTAATTATATGCAACTTCCATTTAAATTTTTATTCAATTTCCATTTCTATTCAACTTCCTTTTTTTATTCTAATTTTATGCAACTTCCATTTTTATTTTTATTTAAGTTCCAAATAGATCGTTAAGATATAGTGCTTTCTTGAATGAACATTTATTTTCATTTTTATTCAACTTCCATTTTTATTTTATTCAACTTCCATTTTTATTCAATTTCCTATTCTATTCAACTTCATTTTTATTTAATACCCAAATAGATCGTTATGGTATAGTGGTTTCTTGAATGAACTTCAGCTTTAATTTTATTCAACTTCCATTGTTATTCAATTTCCTTTCTATTCAACTTCTTTTTTTATTCAGTTTCCTTTTCTGTTCTCCTTCATTTTTTATTTTTATTGAATTTTCATTTTTAATTTTATGCAACTTCCATTTTTATTTTATTCAACTTCCATTTTTATTCAATTTCTTTTTCTATTCAACTTCCTTTTTTATTTAGTTTCCAAATAGATCATAGGTATAGTGGTTTCTTGAATGAACTTCCTTTTCTATTCAACTTCCTTTTTTATTTAATTTCCAAATAGATCGTTAAGTTATAGTAGTTTCTTCAATGAGCTTCCATTTTTATTCAACTTCCTTTTTTATTTTAATTCAACTTCCATATTTATTCAATTTCCTTCTCTACTCAACTTCTTTTTATGTTTAATTTCCAAATAGACCGTGAAAGAAATATAGTGCTTTCTTGAATGAACTTCCATTTTTAATTTTAGGCAACTTGCATTTTTATTCAATTTGTTTTCTATTGAACTTTCTTTTTTTATTTAATTTCCAAATAGATCGTTAAGGTATAGTGGTTTCTAATGAACTTCTATTTTTTAATTTTATGCAACTTCCATTTTATTTTTATTTCACTTTCAGTTTTATGCAATTTCTTTTTCTATTCATTTTCATTTTTATTTAATTTCCAAATAAATCGTTAAGTTATAGTGGTTTATTGAATGGACTTTCATTTTTAATTATATGCAACTTTCTTTTTTTTATTTAATTTCCAAATAAACCGTTAAGGTATAGTGGTTTCTTGAAAGAACTTCCATTGTAAGTTTTACTTAACTTCCATTTAAATTTTATTCCACTTCCATTTTTTATTCAATTTTCTTTTCTATTCAACTTCTATTTTATTCAATTTCCTTTTTATTCAACTTTCTTTTTTATTTAATTTCCAAATAAATCGTTACGGTATAGTGGTTTCTTCAATGAACTTCCATTTTTAATTTTATGCAACTTCCATTTTATTTTTATTCAACTTCTTTTTTATTCAATTTCCTAATCTATTCAACTTCCATTTTTATTTAATTGCCAAATAGATCGTTAATGTATAGTGGTTTCTTGAATGAACCTCCATTTTTAATTTTATCACACGGACATCATCCATTTTTTATTTTATTCAAGTTCCATTTTTATTTTATTCTCTTCCATTTTATTCAACTTCCAAATAGAAAGTTCAACTTCCAAATAGATCGCTAAGGTATAATGGTTTCTTGAATTAACTTCCAATGTTAATTTTATGCAACTTCCACTTTTATTTTATGCAACTTCCATTGTTAATTTTATGCAACTTCTATTTTTATTCAATTTCTTTTCTATTCAACTTCCTTTTTATTTAATTTCAAATTAGATCGTTAAGATATAGTGGCTTCTTGAATGAACTTCCATTTTAATTTTATGCAACTTTCATTTTTATTTTATTCAACTTCCATTTTTATTAAATTTTCTTTTCTATTCAACTTTATTTTTTTATTTAATTTCCTTTTCTATTCAACTTCCTTTTTTATTTTTATTCATCTTCCATTTGTATTCAACTTCCTTTTTTATTTAATTTCCAAATAAATCGTTAAGATATAGTGGTTTCTTGAATAAACTTCCATTTTTAATCTTATGCAAATTCCATTTTATTTTTATTCAACTTCCATTTTTATTTCACACAATTTCCATTTTTATTCAATTTCTTTTTCTATTCAACTTCCTTTTTTATTTAATTTCCAAATAGATCGTTAAGTTATAGTGGTTTCTTGAATGAACTTTCATTTTTATTTTTATTTTTATTCAACATCCATTTTTATGCAACATCCATTTTTATTTTATTCAACTTCCATTTTTATTCAATTTCCATTTCTATTCAACTTCTTTTTTTAGTTAATTTCCAAATAGATCGTTAAGGTATTATGGTTTCTTGAATGAATTTACATTGTTAATTTTATGCGACTTCCATTTTTAGTTTTATTCAACTTCCATTTTTATTTAATTTCCTTTTCTATTCGTCTTCATTTTTTACTTAATTTCCAAATAAATCGTTAAGGTATAGTGGTTTCTTGAATAAACTTCCATTTTTATTTCTATTCAACTTCTTTTCTATTCAATTTTCTGTTCTATTTAATTTCTACATAGATCGTCAAGGTATAGTGGTTTCTTGAATGAACTTCCATTTATCAACTTACCCATGCAACTTCCATTTTTATTTTTATTCAAACTTCAATTTTTGATTCAATGTCCTATTCTATTCAACTTCCTTTTTTTATTTAATTTCCATAAATAAATCGTTGAGGTGTAGTGGTCTCTTGAATTAACTTCCATTTTTAATTTTATGCAACTTTCGATTTTATCAATTTCCTTTTCTATTGAACTTATTTATTTTATTTTGTATTCAACTTCCTTTTTTATTTAATTTCCAAATAAATAAGTTAAGATATAGTGGTATTTAGGTGAATAAACTTCCATTTTTAATTTTATGTAAATTCCATTTTTATTTTATTCGTAACTTCCATTTTTATTTCACATGCAACTTCCGCTTTTATTCATCTTGTTTTTTCTATTCAAATTCCTTTTTATTTAATTTCCAAATATATCGTTAAGTTGGTAGTGATTTCTTGAATGAACTCTCCGCATTTTAATTTTATTCAACTTTCTTTTTTATTTTATTTTGCCCTAAAATTCATCATCCATTTCCCCATTTTTATTCAATTTCCATTTCTATTAAACTTCTTTTTAGTTAATTTCCAAATAGATCGCAGTATTATGGTTTCTTGAATGAACTTACATTGAGTAATTTTATGCAAATTCCATTTATTTTATTCAACTTCCATTTTTATCTGAATTTCTTTCGTCTGATTTCATTTTACTTAATTTCCAAAGAAATCAAGTAAGGTATAGTGTGGTTTCTTGAATGAACTTCCATTTTTATTTCTATTCAACTTCTTTTTCTATTCAATTTCCTTTTCTATTTAATTTCCAATAATGTATCAAGGTATAGTGGTTTCTTGAATGAACTTCCATTTGTAATTTTATGCAACTTATTTTATTTTTATTCTAATTTCAATTTTGATCAATGGCTCATTCTATTCAACTTCCTTTTTTATTTAATTTCAAAATAGATCATTGGAGGTATAGTGGTTTCTTTGAATTAATTTATTTTAATTTCATCATTTAATTTTATGCGATCTGTATCCAAATTTTCTATTGAACGTGATATTATTTTTATTCAACTTCCATTTTATTTCTTTTCAACTGCCTTTTTATTTAATTTCCAAATAGATCTGATTTGGTATATCTGCTTGGCCAATGAACTTCCATTGTTAATTTTATACAACTCTTTTTTATTTTTCTTAACTTCCATTGTTATTCAAATTTTTTTTTTATACGCTTTCTTATTTAATTTCCAATAGATTTAAGGTATTGGTTTCTTCAAAGAACTCTCATTGTAAGTTTTACTACCCATTTTTTATTTTTATTCAATTTAGTTTTATCCAATTTCCTTCTCAGATTCAACTTCCTTTTTTATTTAATTTTCAAATAATAGATCGCGAAGGTATAGTGGTTTCTTTAATTGAACTCAATTTGTTAATTTTAGTGCAACTTCCATTTTTATTTTTATCTCAACTTCAATTTTTATTAATTTCTAAATAGATCGCTAAGGTAATATGTGTCTTTGATTTAACTTACTTTTATTTTTATTCATTTTTATTTTAATTTCCAATAACTGCTATAAAGGTGTTTCTTTAAAGAACTTCACTAAGTTTTATGCAACTTCCATTTTTATTTGTATTCAACTTCCACTTTTTATTTAATTTCCTTTTCTATTAAACTTTTTATTTAATTTCAAATAATTCGTTAAGGTAGTGGTTTCTTGAATAAATTTTGATTTTTATTTTTATTCAACTTCCTTTTTTATTCAATTTTCTTTTTATTCAACTTCCTTTTTATTTAATTTCTAAATATATAAATTTAACAAGTATAGTGGTTTTCTTGAATGAACTTACATTGTTAATTTTTATGCAACTTCCATTTTTATTTTTATTCAACTTCCTTTTTATTTAATTTTCAAATATAGATTGTTAACGATGTAAGTGGTTTCCTTGAATGAACTTACATTGTTATTTTATTCAACTTTCGTTTTTATTAAATTTTCCTTTTTTATTGAGGCTTCCATTTTTTTTAATTTTGTTGCAACTTTGATTTTTTTATTCAACTTCCATTTTTATATGAGAATTTTGAAATAATCGTTAAGGTGTAGTGGTTTCTTTAATTTTATGCAACTTCTATTCCTTTTCTACCTCAACTTCAACTTTTATTGAATAAAAATAAAGTTGAATAAGATAAATAAAAAAGTTGAATAGAATATGAGTGAATAAAAATAAAAATTAAGGAAGTTATAAAATTAAAATGGAAGTTGCATAAAAAGCTCAAAATCGAAGTTCAGTCCAGAAACCACTATATAGCGATCTATTTGTGGCAGTTAAATAAAAAAGAATTGAATAAAAATGGGTGAAATAAAAATAATAATTGGAGATTGCATAAGAGAAACAAAAATGGAGATTCGTTCTGCAAACATTATATAGATCTGTGTAGAGTAAATAAAAAAAAAGTTCAATAGAAATTGAATAAAAAGTGGAGTTGAACAAAAATAAAATGAAAGTTGAAATAAAAAATTAGCAGTAAATTTAATTCAATAAACCCACTAAGATCTGTTGGGTAAATAAAAAATGAATAA